>APFE030518802.1:83162-115032 GCA_000404065.3 Pinus taeda
TTATATAGAAACCTTACACCTTCACTCTCTTCTCCAGGTAGCTTGGCTTTCCTTGGGTTGCACGATTAGCCCTTCGGCCCTTTAGGACAAAGCTTTTGTGCTCTTGAATAGATCTCGTTATTTCTTGTAGGTATGTGGTCTTATCACAGTGACTAGAGCTAATGAGAGTGCCCAGAAAATTTTCTTCCTTTCCTTTAGAGGTTCAGTGTTGAGTAGATGTCTTCCTTATCTTGATATGAAGTCAAGAATGATCTCCTTTCTGCCCTTAGATCAAAGTCATAGCTCTGATGCCATGTTGAGAAATATAGGGAATTATATGAATTAGAATCTTTAGATAGATTTCTCTTAGGTATTGACATTTTCTTGTGATTATTTTTATTAGTTCTTTCAATTCTTATATTCCATTCATCAAGACAAATGTCAAACAAACAAGATCACAATGCAAGATGTAGGCATTCAACTAGGAAAAACCCCTATGGAGGGGAAAACCCATTCAAAATCTTCCTTAGTAGATTCATATCAAAGTAAGACAACTAAGACCTTTGACACAAACCTTTACCCCTCCATACATCAAGCTGATCAAATATAAATATTTTCCTCCTGCAATTCGTCCTTTATTCTGCAATAACAATTTCGTTATGTAATGACCTGATGCCTTGGTCCTGTAGTCACACCTTATTTCGGTCCTGTGATCATACCAAGCTTTGGTTATGTAATCTTGTCAAACTTCAGTCCTGAATTCATATCAAGCTTTGGTCCTTTATTCACCCAGTACTTCGTTGTCCTATATATGTGATCCAAATCACCTTGACAACCCAAACTTTGTTGTTTGTAAAGTACTTCTAACTCCATTGTCTATAAGCCATCTTTTAATGCACTTTGTTGTCTATAATCTATCTTGTAATGCACTTCATTGTTTGTGATTCATCATGGAATGCACTTCACTATATGTGATCCATTTGAACTTATTCATTGGGTCGACTTTATGAGGGTATATATAGTTGTGTCTCCCTGTATATTGAGCCGACATGACTTAGTAGGAGAAGCAAACTTATAGAAGATGGAATTTAATCCAAATTCAAAGAGCTTGAGGCTGACTTGATGGATGGAGGGTTTGACTTGACAAACTAAATTTCTTTCTTTGACATCGTAAACCCAAGAAGGGTTTCTTACATAATAAATTTGATTTTGACTCAATAAAAATCCTAGAGCACTCAATGGGTGCATTGACCTATTGACCATTGACCCAAGCATGAAACCCATCCTTTAGTAAGTCAATAAAAAAATATATATTTTTGTAAATTTTTTTCTTCTGATAGATACATGTCTCAAATTTAATTATGAAGACCGACACTAGTTACATTCTTCAACATCGCCTTGAAAAATGGAGATGAATGACGTCGTACTCAAGAAGCCAAATTCCATTATGGTTGAGAAACTACATGCCTTGAAGCTCTTTCCAAAGAATTGGCAAGTCTTGGTTGTGGTACGACCTAGTTCCATGGAGATGATAGATAGTAGGTTGCAATTAATACCCAAAAACATGTTTGAAACCATGTGGCTCATCGCAATGTGGGAGGGAGGCACGTCGGCCTTACTCATTGAATGAGGTGGCAATGTCCTTGCTACACTTGCCACATATCCCATCTCAATTCACCCTATTTTGAGAATGTAGGTTTATAGGAGTTAGTTGAACTTCATATATGTAATAGGTGGGTCATTGAGGTCATTTAATTTGGATGGTCATGTTATTAAATGCCCATAATTTTATTTTATTATACTTTGATGTGTTAGATTGTATATGTAGTCTATAGGTATAACAAAATAAATGAAATAAATGACTTTATATATGTAATGGGTGGATCACTGAATTCATTTTATATAGTCAATCATTTGCTAAATATCTACAATTCTATTTATTATATTTAGATGTGTGAAACTTTATACATGTAAATGGATAAGTAATGAAGATCATTTTATTTGGTTAGTCGTTATTAGATTTCCATAATTCTATTTTACTAAATTTAAATGTATCATATTATTTAGTCAAAGATATTCGTAACTCTATTTTTTTATATTTAAATGTGTTGTGTAATAAATTGATTGAGATAAGTTAGATAATTACTATATATTATAATATATATTATATATAATATATATATAGTTTTGAAAAAAAAAATTATTACAATTATTTTTAGTATATAAATTTTATACGTATATTAATCTAAATAAGAATATTAATTTATGATGTTAATTAATATATTTTTTCATAATATTTATTAATATATTTAAATATAATAATCGATATTCTAAAAAAAAATTATTATAAACTTATTATATATTCATAATTTTAATTTTTAATTAGGTTTAAAATATCATACTCTTATATATAATTTTTCTTTAATGATAGTCTTTAAATTACGTTATATTATTATTACTTGTTTTTGTTTATTATTGATATCCGTTGTTAAGAGGACACTTGATATGGTAGTGTTTCTTTGAAATCATTTTTCAAATTTATACATGTTTTAATTTTATTTTATAAATACCTTATTATATGTAAATATTTATTTTATATATCATTTGGATGTAAGTGGGAATAAATGGCATTTATTTTAATAATATTGACGATGGCCAGTGTTGTGTAATGGAATGTTCATTTTTTATTTAGATGGAAGTGTTATGTAATCAGAATGTAATTTTTTTATTTGAATGGAAGTGTTGGGTAATACGATGATCATTGAATCATAATATCAGATTTGAATATGATTTTAATATATTTAATTTAATTTTATATATTTGAAAGGATGTGGCTTGTAATTGATGGCCATTGATGATATCAGATGTATATAAAATAATTTAATTTTGACTTGTGAGTTAGAGATGAATAGAATAACTAAATATACAAAATTGTATTTTATTTAACTTTATTTAAATGTTAAATGTGACATACAAAATTGTATTTTATTTAACTTTATTTAAATGTTAAATGTGACACATCTCTATTAGATGTAGAATTGTATTCTATTTAGCTTTGTTTAAATGTGACACATGAGACACATGATTTATCAAATGAATATAAATAATTAATTAATCTATTTAGAAAATGGTAAATCTTTTAATATCTCTAAATTATTTTACTTTATTTAAATTTCACAAATTATCTATCAAATGAATATAATTAATTAATTAATAGATTGTTATCTATTAAGATCTTTAAAACATTTTTAAAGAAATTATTGAGATATTCTCTTTGTTTTTATAAATGTAATATTTCTCTTTGTGATAAATTATCTGTAAAGTTAAAAAGAGTTCCTTGTAGTTAATTAATTGATGGTGGATTGTTTAAGAATATTTTTAAATAATTGATTGAGATATTCTCTTTGTTTTGTAAATATTCCTCAGTAGAAATAAATAATTAATTACACCTTTGAGATATTCTCTTTGCTTTGTAAATATTCCTCTGTAGATTTTGTAGATATGGCACTCTTCAGGATCTCATTTTATTTACACCTTTGAGTAGACCAAGTGGTGGAATCACTGAAAAAATATTATAGCAAAGAATAATTATCTCATATGTAACAAACATAATAGCCATATTTGTTTAATAATGGGAAACATATTTGAAGTAATGGGAAACATTTTTGAAACAAAATTCTTAGACATAAAATAAGATAATGGCTCACAAATTTTATAGAGCTCTAACAAAATTCATTCAATCAAGTTTTTAAAAAATGCTAAGGAGAAAACATGGATGAGATTTCATTGAAACATGGATGAGATTTCATTGCTTATATGAAGTCTAAAACGCATCTTAAACCATAAATATTATGAACTGCTAAAATAGCTCTCTGTGAGTCCAAAACAATATCACAAATTCTTCGAGTTCAAAAAAAATGTGTATATCACACAACACAATGTTATGTTTCTGATACTTAAATGGCTAAAGAGAATTACATTCATCCAAATTGACTGGGATGAATGCAGCTCATCCAAATTGACTGGGATGCAGCTCTCATGGACCAATAAAATAATAACAGAAACCAGGAAGGAAACGAGAAACATGGTCAAAGATCAACTTTATAATGAACAGAAAAATGTGTATATCACGCAACACAAGGTTATATTTCGGATACTTAAATCGCTAAATGGCTAAAGAGAATTACATTCATCCAATTTGACTGGGATGCAGCTCTCGTGGACCAAATAAATTATAACAGAAACCAGGAAGAAAACGAGAAACATGGTCAAAGATCAGCTTTATAATGAACAAAATATTAATAAAGTTGGACCAAATAAATAATAACAGAAACCAGGAAGAAAACGAGAAACATGGTCAAAGATCAACTTTATAATGAACAAAATATTAATAAAGTTGGATGATCAAGACTGGGACAAAAAAGGAACACTTACATAACAAAGAAACGATGGAAGTCTAAAACCATAAATATTATGAACTGCTAAAATAGCTCTCTGTGAGTTGAAAACAATATCACAAATTCATGTTCAAGTTCAAAGAAAATGTGTATATTGCACAACACAATGTTTCTGATACTTAAATGGCTAAATGGCTAAAGAGAATTACATTCATCCAAATTGACTGGGATGCATCTCTCATGGACCAAATAAAAAGGAAACCAGGAAGAAAACGAGAAATATAGTCAAAGATCAACTTTATAATGAACAAAATATTAATAAAGTTGGATGATCAAGACTGGGACCAAAAGGGGAACACATACATAACAAAGAAACGATGGATGCAATGATGTTTCTCTCGTCTTCTTGGCGTTGGGGTCTTCTCATATATATCTAGGACTTCAAACTTTCGAGTATAACTACTTTTTGGCAGTTATTTAAGATCAATAATCTGTGTTAACGACTTCTTGAGCCATTCCTTAACGTAGTTGTTCATCAGTGAAAACGTGATGTCTTGCTTAACCTGGAGTGAAGATATTTCTTCTTCAATTTCTTTAAATTCAAAACACAATTGTTTAACTGATGATAGGTGGTCTTCGTTATCATTTACTTGATGATGGGTGGTCTTCATTATCATTTACGAATGCAACTAACCACTGCTTAATTTTTTTCTTCTGAAAAAACAGTGACATTGTCAAATTCACTGGTTTGTGAAGCTCTAATTACACTCACTTCCTTCTCTAATTGCTCCTTAAGCATAAGGATAGGCTCTTATTATTTTAAGTCCCCCAAGATCTACAATTTTAAATGTTTTAAGGAATGCATTACTTCCCTTGTAATAAAATCATTGTATAAGTAGGAATTGAGTCTCGTAGCATTTGTATCCTTGCCAACCATACTTCTTTTACTTGTCTTATTCTATGACTAGAAGGTAAACCTTGTTGATTTCTATGGAATCACTTAAACTTGACACTCAGCGCAACAAAAACACTTAATCTTTTTCATAAAAATGTTCATTATGTTCCAATTACTTTCGAAAATATCCTATAAAGCTGAAGATTTGTTGTGATAGGTTCTTCAAATTTGAACTTACCACCCAGGTTTCTGAAATAGTGTTTAAGTTGCTTATTGATGTTTTTCGCAACATACAGTTTCACTCCACTAAGCAATTTGGTGACCTTCTTTACCCATGTTGATGTCGCTCGGGTACTTTGAAGCATTTGGTCTGGAGCAACAGTAGCTAATGGTTCTGTGAACAAAGGTTTAGGACTCAAATGTGTCTTTAAGTTAACCTATTCTTCTTTTTAATCTAGTATTTTCCAAGCCTGCTTCAAAATAAAGTGAGCAAGAGTATCTCTAGTGGTGATGTGCAATTTGAGGAGTTTTGAGGATTCAATTCCAAAAACATCCACTTCTGAAGTCCATTTTTGAATTATTTTCTTATTCTTAACATGGATCTTTTCTATCTGCAACTTTATTTCTTGCTTTTTATATTGGGCATTATGCATAGTTCAAGACTACTAGGTTCCGCTTGAGCCAACTCTTCTGCTATGTGTTAACTGTCAAGATTTCGTACTACTACCCAATTGGGTACAATGGCACTATCAACTTCCATATCAATAATATCTTTTTTCCCTCTAGACTTATGTAAGACTTTCATGCTTAGGCTTCCCTTTCTTTTAAACTATGTTACTACATGATTTCTTTCAATGTCAATACAGGGAGGGTCATCTTCGTCATCTCCTCCAACATGCCCTTCATTATTCTCTCCTTTGCTTCTATTTTAGTTTTGTTTCTTTTGGGCAGAGAAGGAACTCCTACGTGACTGAGGGGAAGAAGAAAATTGTACATTAGTTACATTTCTTCCTCTTTGCCTCTCAAGTCATTGACGTTGAGTATTTGTAGTAACTTCGATAGGCAAATCATCATTGCACATTCACTTTTCTTTCTTCTTAGGAGTATTTGGGTCGTGTCACAGGTTCCTTCTGCAATCCTTGTGCAAGGATTACCATATACCATAAATACCAAATTTTCAAAAAATAAGCCTTCAAAGTCAAAACCTTTGACAGGTTTTTCCTTCTTCAGGTTGAATGTCTTTGACAGGTTTTTCCTTCTTCAGGTTGAATGTATTTAGTATTTTAGAAACTTCTATTAAATGAGAGGAACTTCTTATTGTGACATTGGTTACATTAAAGGGTAGGGAAATGAATTGTCTCTTTTTCTTTTTATCAGAAAATGTTGTACCGTGTCTTGTATTGTTTACACCTCTACAACAAAATATCGATCACAAACAAATTTAGGAAAAATAAAAGCACTTCCATCATATTCATACAACCTTATGTAAGTATGGTCTTCCTCTTGCATATAAATTTCCTTTCCTTGAAAGGAAATATTTTTCTTCTTGAGTTATCCTTGTTGGTTCTACTCCAATCAACATATATCTGAATTCGTTGAGAAATTTATGCTGAATAAGATAAGATTTGAATGGTGCCTTACGCTTCCAAAAAACTGGGTACAAAATTGGATACGTCCATTTTCAACATCCATATTATTCCTTATGGGTAATCCCTCAAACACATTACAATAAGCAATTGTCATGACTAGAAATGCAGTCATGTAAAATCTGAGTACTCAAGCAATTGACCAGTTGGCAGGAAATCTCATTTGAGATTACCTCAAACATAGGTTCTTTTTGGAAAGAAAAATACAAGACATGCAAAACTGACCTAGCAATGTCCCATCAAACATGCAAATAGCCACAACAAATCTTGATACAGCTCCGCCAACAAAGATATATCAATGGAAAAAAGATCAGTAGACATTTGAGCTAATTGAGCCATTAAGTCATTTAGCAAATTCAACCCACCACCCTAGGAATCCGAAAATGAATCAAGTCAGTAAGCTTGATACTTTTGTTGGGTTCAGACAGATGGAGCATTATTCTAAAAACTTTGGGAGTTAGCAAGACCAGGTTGTTTCCTTCAACTGCTACTTGAATTGATTTACTTTCTGAATCAAACTGACCAACACACTAGGAAACCAACTCCCTGAAATCAAAAACTTCGAACACACACCCATCTTTCACTAAACCAATTGTCCAAATATTGTTCTTAAGCCTTTTCTCTAGAGTTAAGCTCAAGAACCATTTATATGCAGTAGACCAATGGATGAGGTAATTGGCAGCATCTAAAAAAGGTTCTTTTCTTTTTCTACTTGCCATATTCCTTATTCTTCCAATGTGCTTTCATATATCTAACACTATCACTGATGAAATACAGAACTTGAGTTGTTTAAAGGCATTCACGAATATCATTTACTAAAACATCCCTTCATTACATACCATCTTCTTTGGGGCATGCACGAACCGTAAATGGAGGTTATTTTGAAAGGCAAGTTGCTTCATGAGAAAATGAAATAATTATTCCACATTAACCCCCGTTTACCACATTAACCCCAATTTACCACCATTTTCCTCATGGACCGGAATTTCATTAATAGATCATAAATGACCCTCAAAATGTATGCAAAGTGACAAGAATTTCACTAAGTGTGGAATGGAAATGCGAAGGTATGGATGTGCAGAGGTGTAAAGTGTGTGGGGAATAGGGTATACAATTCTCTTTCCACAATTATAACAGCTAAGTGCAGAATATGACTTGTGCCGGAATGTTGATTTGTGGTAGCATCGGATGTGCTCTAGCCATGAAAATTGGTGGAGGCTAAAGCACATGAGATCTCCAAGACCCAGAAATGGTTTGGGGAAATTCCTGGTTAGAGAGATATTAAAATAATTAATATTTTTAATAGAGTTCCTAAGTCTAAACTTAGGAAAATTAAAATATTAATGGGTATTAATATAAAACTGAGTGAGAATGTTTTAAATGACATGGATCAAGCCAAATCTAATCTTAGCCGTTGATTAGAGACTTAATTTCAACCGTTGAAGACTCAACAGAAAAAGTATAAGAGGAGGCTTGAGGATCAGTTGGAGATACACCAAGATTGATCAGTCAGTTCGATTTTTTGGAGCGGGGTTTGCTGAGAAAATTTGAACAAGTGATATGTTGCAGCGAGGGGCAGTGAGTACATAGAAGAGAGGCAAAGATAATGTCAGAGGGTCAGCGCAGTGACCGAAGAGGCTGACGCAGAGGCAGCCAGAGCTACGTAGAGGTAGCAGGAGCCAAGCAGATGGCAACTACAGACTGCACAGAGGCTGAGAGGCCTGCGTGGGTGACGCGGGAGACTAGAGAGTTGACGAGAGAGGCAGAAGGCTGACGCAGAGGATACTAGAGCTACGCTGAGGCTAGCAGGGCTGACACAGAGCCTTGGAGAAGCGCCGGAAGGATTTTCATGGGGCAGACTTGCTGAATATCTATCTCCGAGAAGAGGTATTACTGCCATGTAAAAATCTCTATTGGGTGAGCCAGTTTGGCACCCTAGTTGTACTCAAGAAATCTACATAATAATAAAACCCTCAAAACTGTTGCACCGATTTTCCCGCATTGACTTTTTCCGAGGATGATTGTCCAAAAATAACGGTGTCCCTTGTGTGTTTGTCTAGTACTTCAGTTGTTGATCTGTATATGAGTTAAAGCCGCATTTGTGTTTATTTTTAGTATTTATATGTATAAATAACTTGTTAATGGAATAAACAAGTAGGTGAAATAAACCAGATAATGTAGTAGGAATTTCTGACGTGTCAGACTTAGAAATTTCAACATGGTATCAGACTATTGCAGATCATAGGAGGACTGGAGGCACCAACAATATTAGAAATTTGCAGCAGTAGCAGCTGTCCCGAGAGACAGAGTTGCTCCTAAGCAAAAGGCAGTAGAGAAGGAGTGACAAAGAGGGCCTGCATCATCATTTCGAGCCAGAGAGAGGGCCAGCGCAGAGGCAAAAGAGGCTCACAAAGAGCCACATCATCCTACTCAGCGAGGTAGGCTTGAAAAAGTTGGCCAAAGGAGTGATTTAGCCTTTGTCGGGATTGCGCAAAGCTGGAAGGCTCAGTTTCTTCAGTTGTCGGGACCTAGGTAGTTGTGGGCAGATCGTGGAACTATTGGGTGTTGTTTCTGTCAGAGCAGAACAGTACCTAATGGGATAGAACCAAGGTAGAGGGAGTTGTTGCCTTGACGGATTTCTAGCCAGGAAATCCAGATCCGAGTTACAGTTGCAAAGAGGATAGGAGAGGAGTGGTTCGCATTTGGCGGGAAGATTTCCAACAAGGAAATGAGGACTTAGAGGGAGATTTCCAGGAGGGAAGTCGAATCTCAGAGGGAGTCCAAAAGAGGAGCGGAGATGGCAATGAACAGACTGAAGGATTAGGACAGGTTGGACGAGGCCTCCAACTTTGTCATCTGGAAGGCCAGGATCTTGTCAGTCTTGGATAGACATCACATCAAGGGCTTCGCCTTGAAAATCGTGGCTATCCCAGTAGACCCAGCTGATAATGAGAAGTATGAGGATGCAATGGCGAAGGCAAAGTGCATAATCCTTGATGGGATCAAGGATCATGTCGTACCACATATTGTCGAAAAGAACATGGCAAAGAAGATGTGGGATACTTTGACGACATTGTATCAGGGCACTTCTGTGCAGCGGAAGATGCTATTAGAGAATCAGCCGCAGTCGTATCAGATGTAGAAGGGGGAGCAAATAGATCTATACCTCCTCAGATTGCAGGAGATTCGGGACCAACTTACTTCCATAGGGGTCATGTCGGATCAAGAGTTCATGGTGAGGACCGCCCTGAATGCAGTCTCCGAGGAGTGGGAGACATTTGTCCAAGACATTTTGGGCAGAGCTACTCTTCCAGAATGGGAAGAGATGTGGGAAGCTCTTCGCCAAGAAGAGATCAAACGGTTGACCAAGGCAGGGAGTAGCAGCAAATGATGTCAAATCAAGAAATAGGAGGAGGAGGATGCGGTTCTAGCATCTGCGGGACAGCAGGGGAAGAGGAAGAAGGACATCTCCAAGGTAAAGTGTTTCCATTGTGGGGAGTTGGGTCATTATGCAACCCAGTGTCCCAAGAAGAAGAATAAGGGAGAGGGTTCTAACTCCAAGGCAGCTCTAGCTAAGGCAGAGAAAGAAGTCGAGACTAATGACAACTGCGCCATGAGTGTTCATGCACCTCTAGAGAAGAGGTGGGGAGACATCGAGTTGTAGTCAAGAAGACTACAGAAGATGAGGGGCAGGATCCTTGAGGTGCCCAAACTCTTGGATCATATCCGGCTACAGGAGCCCCAAATGACAATAGCAGGATGACGGATGTCGAGAAGAAGCAAGATGCGATGGAATGACAAGGCAGTGCTAGAGTGCAGAGGTCTATAGCAGCACAGTGCGGTTTGCAGTAATGCGAGAGGCACAGAGGTGTTTGCAGCAGTGCAGGAGGCACAGTGGGGGTTGCAGCAATGTGAGAGGCACAGAGGTGTTCACAGCAACGCAGAGGCAGCAGAGGGATCATGGGATAGCAGTAAAGGTAGCTTCAGCATCATGAAGTTTCCGGACTAACAAGGATGTCAGGATTTGGGTAGATCAGTTACTTACATCTCGGTAACTGAGTTGCAGTGCAGCAATTAGCAGTGGCAGTCCTATGGGCAGCGAGGGTAGTGTGTTGAGAGGAAGAAGCAGTGGAATGGATGTTGGGCAGCAGGCCAAGCATCGACACAAGTACCGGTGCGGAAGGATCAGTGTGATGTTCAGTGGTGGAGTATTACTAGAATACATTCCTTACTAAGAGGGAGTGTTGATTTGTGGTAGCATCGGATGTGCTCTAGCCATGAAAATTGGTGGAGAGGCTAAAGCACATGAGATCTCGAAGACCCATAAATAGTTTGGAGAAATTCCACCCAATTAGAGAGATATTAAAATAAATAATATTTTTAATGGTTTTCCTAAGTCTAAACTTAGGAAAATTAAAATATTAATGGGTATTAATATAAAACTGGGTGAGAATGTTCTAAATGACATGGATCAAGCCAAATCTAATCTTAGTCATTCATTAGAGACTTAATCTCGGTCGTTGAAGACTCAACAGAAAAAGTATAAGAGGAGGCTTGAGGGTCAGTTGAAGATACACCAAGATTGATCAATCAGTTCGATTTTCTGGAGCGGGATTTGCTAAGAAAATTCGAACAAGTGATCTGTTGCAGCGAGGGGCAGTGAGTACATAGCAGAGAGGCATAGATAGTGCCAGAGAGTCAGCTTAATGACTGAAGAGGCTGACGCAGAGGCAGCCAGAGCTATGCAGAGGTAGCAACAGCCACACAGAGCCAGCTAGAGACTGCAAAGACGCTGAGCAGTCTGCATGGGTGGCACATAAGGTTAGAGCGCTGACATAGAGAGGTAGAAGGCTGACGCAAAGGGTTCTAGAGCTACGCTGAGGCTAGCAGGGCTAACACAAAGCCTTGGAAAAGCACCAAAAGGATCTTCGTGGCGCAAACTTGCTGAATATTTGTCTCCAAGAAGAGGTATTACTGTGGTGTAAAAATATCTATTGGGTGAGCCAGTTTGGCACCCTAGTTGTACTCAAGAGATCTGCATAATAATAAAGCCCTTAGAACTGTTGCACCCGTTTTCCCGCATTGGGTTTTTTCGGGGACAATTGTCCAAAAATAACAGTGTCGCTTGTGTGTTTGTCTAGTATTTTAGTTGTTGATCTATATAAGAGTTAAGGTTGCATTTGTGTTTATTTTCAGTATTTATATGTATAAATAACTTGTTAATGGAATAAACAAGTAGGTGAAATAAACCAGATAATGCAGTAGGAATTTCTGACATGTCAGACTTAGAAATTTCAACACGGAAAAGGTCTTGTGTTGAGTGCAAAGAAAGAATTTTGTGAGGAGTGAGGGGAAAGAGTTCTATGCAGGAGAAAGAGCTTTGAAATAGAGAATCTCCACACAACATAAAGAATATTGCACAAGTTATGAAAACCAGTGTGGAAAAAGTCGGGAATAAATCCCGATTAAATCCCGATTTTTTTATTTTTTTGGCTGGTCGATTAAATCCCGATTTTTTTATTTTTTTGGCTGGCCGTTTAATTTTGCCAACTTTTTGCCGACTTTTTCGAAAAACTCCCGACTTTAACGAATTTTTCAACTTTTGGACCCTTGCCGATTTAATCCCGACTTCGACTTTTTCCACATTGATGAAAACAACTAAGAATTGTGCAAACATGAAATTTTTCTTGACACATCATGAAACTACAGACACAAGATGGATTATGAATGAAAAGAAAGGGGTGGATGGATTCATGGGTAACTTGGAAATCAAAAGCGATGCATGAAAATGAATCAACATGAATCTCGATATTTCCATCATTATTTTCCCAATCCTCATCTTTCTAGCGACAACCTTCTCAGCATTGAACAAACTTTCTTTTGCTTAATCAACTGCGATTGGATCAATCCAAAATAGCAAACGTGATGTCTTTTGTAACGAGGATCAGAATATATAAAGCTATTCGTTGCCTTAGACTGAAGCGAACAAAGTTCCTTCTACAAATTAATTACTCCAAAAGACTTGGAATATCAAATAAAAATTAAAGATATAAATATTATATTAAATAAAATGAATAAGAATGAGAATGATAATGATTTACAAATGAGAACGAGAGGCTTGCTTATATATCAAGCGTCTCTTCATGAAGAATCATGTCTCATTTAAACATGCCTCTTCAACCTAATTACTAATTAACTAATAATTATTTATGCTTATTATCATTTACATTATTTTACATTATTTATATATATTTTATTTGTTACATTGCCTTCTTTCTCAAAAAGCTTTGTCCTCAAAGCTTGTCAATGAAAAAAGGCTTGATCTCTTTTTCAGCTTCGAACGTCTTTCTCTCTCAGAATAGTCATCCTCGTCGATACAAGTTGATATGATCTTCTTAGTGACAAACAAAATTGTCGCACTGAGAAGGGATCAAACCATCCGAGATTAATCTTCTGTATAGTATTTTGATCACTGGAATTTTGTAATGACTTGTTATCATAGGACTGGATTGATGTTATGTCATTATTTCCTAGAACATCAATTTGTTGTCTTTGTTTGAATGGCACTAATACGTATCTTGGTTGATTTGTCTACTCTCGTGATTCGAATGCCGATATAGAGTTTTTAGATTTTCTTTTGGTGAGGATGTTATTGAATTGGTTATAGAACATTCACTTGAGACGTCCATTGTCTGAACTGCAACATTTAAGTGTGTCGTTGCTTCAACTGACTTGTCTTCTTGAGTTGTCATATTGACTGGATCGGTATCCGTTCCCTTATTTTCAACTTGAACTGTTGTGACTGGAGATTTCGATACTTCTTCTTGAGTGACTTGTTCCAACTTATCTTTTAATGCTTTCTTATCCTCCTTAAGTTTCTTAGTTTGATTGAGCAGACTTTGATTATGGTTTCTCAGACGTAAAATTTCTTCGGTTTCTGATTTATCAAACTTTTTTTCAGTGTTTTGAATTTTAAGTTTTTCATCTTTTAGATCTCTGATTTGTTCTAATAAATTTTTATTAAAGTTCTTTAAACATAAATTTTCCTCTTCTTGTTTTGATAAATGCTGCTTGAGTTCTTTCTTTGAGACTGTAGTCTTCTTCACTTGTGCCAGTGATTTTTCGACGTGGTCCTTGAGATGAGAAATTTCTTCGTCCTTTTCCATTATTTTTTCGTAATGTATATCCGCAAGAATTTTATGTTCACGTTCTAACACTTCCTTACTTTGTTGAATTTTGGCTATTTTGTCATTCTCTTGATCTTTTAGCTGCACTTTCTCAGTACATTGGATAACATCATTCTGTGGAAGTGATGATGGATGTAGAGAATGGAAGTAGGAATCCATTCTCTTTCTCTCCTCACCCTGTCGCTCAATTATTGTAATTAATTGTTCTATATCTCTTGCGATTGATTGTTTTTGTTCCTTACTCAGGGATTCCATATTTTTTCTTTTTCTTCACTTCTTTTAACTTTGTATGGAATTTTTTTTTAAGTTATTTTATCTCCCTTTTTTTTATATATATATTCCCAATATTCTCCCTTAATGTGGATTGTTAAAAACTATAATACCCTTTTATTAAAAAAAAATACACCTTTATATTGTTGCCCTCTATAGATGTATGTATTTCTTTATATTAAGACCCCTTTTCAAAATAACTTTATTATCTTAAAATAATAGTAGTTTCAGTTCTACTTTTTTAATAATAAATTGGTCCCTTTTTTATATACTTAACTATTCCCTTGATAAATTTTTAATGTCACCCCACTTAATAAATATAAAGGTCACGTTTTTTCATATATATGACATGGTCACGATGTTAAAATACCATGGGCTATTACCATGGGTTGTTTTTAAAACCTCTGTTAAAATGTTCTCCACGTAAAAAGTAAAACGTATTCACTTTTTAAAATACCATGGGCAATTACCATGGGTTGTTTTTTAAAACCATGGGCTTCTCCACGTAAAAAGTTTTAAATATATTGGGTATGAGATTTTGTATCCGTTTTGTTTTTTCTTTTACTTCTTTTCTTCTTTTTTTAATTTATTTACTTATATTTTTTTTTGGTTAATTTTTTTTAATGGCAAAAGGCCTAGAAAAACGGAGAAAAAGAGAAACTCCCAAATTCTGAGCAAAATGCTTCAATTGTACGGCAACAAAGTTGACAAATTTCGATAGCCAAGGACCTGGATAGGAGAACAAGCTTTGTGCACCGGTTAAGCAACCTAGAGGACCAAACTGCTCTGATACCAAATGAAGCGAACAAAGTTCCTTCTACAAATTAATTACTCCAAAAGACTTGGAATATCAAATTATCCATTAAGGATATAAATATTATATTAAATAAAATGAATAAGAATGAGAATGATAATGATTTACAAATGAAAACGAGAGGCTTGCTTATATATCAAGCGTCTCTTCATGAAGAGTCATGTCTCATTTAGACATCCCTCTTCAACCTAATTACTAATTAACTAATAATTATTTATGCTTATTATCATTTACATTATTTTACATTATTTATATATATTTTATTCATTACATAGACTTTTTGAAAACAACATGAAACTCATCTAATAATATGACAGTTTAGAATTTCACAATGCAGAATAGATTTTGTCAATATCAGTAAGCTTATGGTAGTCTGTTTAGAGAAAGCGGCAGCAATTGAGATAGTACAGTCTATCACCATGGAAAATCCTTACCATTCCTACATTGAACAACTTAGCTACATAGTAAGCAGTTATTTCCACGATAAATGTAAACAAAGCAAGATCCTTTCGCATTATAAATCAATGACAAACATTGGTCTTCTTGCATTTCAAATAAACATCATCATGTTCTATCTTCTTTTCTGCACACCACATTCAGAATCTGAAAACATGCTGCCCTACCCTTTTTGAGAATTCCAGTCACCAATCTTGTATGACATGGAGGCAATATCAAAGGCATGAGAGTTATCCCATCTACATGTGAAACACACGCAAAGAACACACGAGGGAGGAAAGAAGCATCTATCCTGCCTACTGAGACTTCTGATCTTTTACAAACTTATCTGAAACTGCTCCATTGCCGTTTTCTTTCTTAAAATCATCTGCTTTAACTATATTCAACTCACGTGCCTGCACAAAAATATCATTTCAGACAAACCATGGCAGGAGGTCAATTCTTGGTGGGATTATAATAGGTGGAGAGTTATGTTTGAACCGTGCGCTTTGCCAATTTAAAAACAAAAATCATGATAGAGATGGAGGGCAGGTGTAAAATACTAAATACCAGAACGAAAACAAAAATCAAATTGCCTTTTTATCAAATATCAGTATTGAAAGGCACAGATAACAAATGCCACGAAGAATATGGAAAGAAAATAGGCAGAAAATCATTACAGTGGAAAAAAAAGTCTACCTTCAAAAGATGCTCCTTACGATAGCGGTAACCCTGGATGAGCATAAAAGCAAATGAAATTGTTAAGCAACTAAAACTAAACATAAAGTCATCCTACAACAACTACAATTATCCTAAGTCCTCCTAAGTCATCCTCTAACTCTTTTTCAGCTGCAGTTCTCTTAACAGAAGTGATTAGCTCATAAAGACTGATAATGTCCATTTCAATATAAATTTTCTGGTTCTTTGAATAAAGACGAGACCATAAAAACAAGGCCACCTCCACTTAAAGATGCATACCAAAATTACTGGAAATAATTTTCCAATATATAGGCAGTAACTAACCTTATCAGTCCCGTATAAATAATCACAGTATGTGAACACTGAGGCAAAGTTGCTTTGACTTTGTCCTCCTACATAATGATGGTAGTCATGATACTCCGCGCCTCCATAGAAAGGAATTAATTTGGTAAGAGTCCACGGAAAGTCATATCTGTACAACCATCGATAAAATTAAGATAGCTAGAGCAAGTAACAATCTAGGTTTAAAAATAAGAAATAGAATCTATATATATATATATATATATATAGATATATATATATATATATCAATTGAATGAAATACAAATGCAACTAATGATTGTATGCCATCAATGTTGTATATCACCATCGTAACACAGCTCATTCATAATACCATGCATACAAGACCCACAACCGACATATTTCATGAAAAGTTAAGCAACAGGTAATATATAAGGCCTAAACTAACTGATAAAGAAAATTCCAATGACAAAAGTTAGCATTTAAACTATGTTCCTTCCTGAAACTCTGGAAAAATAACCATCCAAGCAGCGGAATACCTGGAACTTATTGCTATAGGTTCACTCTTAAGTCGAGAAATTTAACATCTAAATATGATAGACTGAGAACTGCACAATCTATCAATTTTCTTCTTCCTTTTTATGGTTGAAGAAAGTGTAACTAGGTTCGGTATTTACAAAAGTAATTTTGATCTTTGTATTTGTCAAGAAAAAGAAATATTACTTTTTGTAAATTATAAGAATGAGTTTCTTGCTCATTCCATAGGTCTAGGAAAGTCAAAGAGTCAAAGACATGTAAAGAGCTCTTCTTGAGGATATATGTAAATATATACTAGTCTAAAAAGGCCCTCCAAGACAAGCTCAAAGAAGTCTGCAAGAAAAACACTGAAAGAAGGCAGTCATGTCGGCCTCAAAATATATCTAATGACATGTCGGTTCAGATATGGAGACAACAGTTCAAGATGACATGTCGGCTTATTCAGGGAGACACAACAACTATATATCCCCAGCTAGGGTCACCACAAAAGCTCAGATTTTCGGACATGCTCTGCAACGTTGGTCAAGTACAGAGCCTCTGAAATCTCGGTCATAATTACAGTGACACCTTCGCTGTCCTCTCCGAAATCTCAAACAAATTTAGTGTTACAGGAATCTCAGATGGAGATGATATTACAGTGTTTCAGTTGGGAAAAAGCCTGTGGTTCTCGGATGGCTATTTCAGGAGGATACACTCTTGTCATAAGTATCACAGTGATATGTTCACAGCATGACAGTGACAAGGATGATCTCGGTGGAAGGGACACACTCATGTCCTCAGCATCATTGTGATTATGATAACAGTCATAATACTAACGAAGATGAAGATTTCAGTACAGCTGTATATATATATATATGGAGATCTCTTGATGAGATAAGGTTTTTGGTAAAGGTGAAGCATTGGTGCATCAAGTTCTCGATGAAGGCATAGCATTGATACAGCAGTAATGAAGATCTCTATGTAGGAACAGTCATGGTGCAGGAGCAGTCATGATACAACAATAATGATGATGATCTCAGCAGTGACAAAAAAAAGGATTGGTGTCTTGGTCTTGGAGTGGCCTAGTCGATCAGGGGTCACGGTCTTGGTATCTGTCAATTGGAATCTCTATAAGAAGAATTACGTGCGGGTTTTCCTCTCCAAGAGGGAGAGGTTTTGGCCCTGGCAGAATGCCAACTTCTTGAGTTCTTGTCTCTTTGTTTTTGGTAGCAGTTTGATGAAGTAAACACTCACACTAATAATAAGAAGGTCAAGCTAAGATAAATTGTAAAAGCACTTCACAAATTGTTATCAAGTCTAGAAGAATCTTACTACTGCTAACTGCCCTAGATTCTTCAACATGGTATCAGAGAGATGGTTAAGGGCAGAGAAGAGACATACAAAGATCTGTCTTCGAGGACATCAAAACAAGTTGGAAGGTTTGGAGGAGCAAGTCTACAACAGTACATGAAGTCTCAACTTCAATGATTACAGCCATGCACTCAACTTATGTTCAGTTTGATGGAATATATCAGTACCATTCCTGGGATCCTCATTTCTTGATCACTGAATCTTCCCTATGAAATAAATTACAGTCTTGGCATATATGGCAGAATTGATCCAAGGAGTGCCTCTCACAATCCATATTATACCACTGTGTCAATATAGTCACTGCAAGAAGGCAATTTCGGTGATAAGACAGTCTCTCTATTCAGTGCCTCTCTACACAAAGACATCACTGTCTCGATACAGTGTCATAGATACTTCATAGTCTCGGTGCTTCCAGTGATGAATGCCTTAATGTAACAACAAATGATACTTCACAATAATGCTGCATGATCTCAGTACACAGGGATGCTTTATGTTTCGGGCTCACAGTGATATTCTATACTACTTCATGATTTAAGGATGCCACTACTGCAAGAGCAATAATAGTCTCGGATCTCCTCAAGAAGAATTCAAATCGGTGGCATTATAATCTCACTTCGTGGTGTCAAGATCACAAAATACAAATATCTCACACAGTTCAGTTTCTCATACTTACAAAATATCTTGGTTTTGCAGCATGCAGTCCTGGTGACATATACAGTATGCTCATTGCTGAGTATTGCATACTACCTCGGTAAAGTCACATTTTGGAGATAATGTTGCTAAGCAAAACTAGGATAAATCTACTTGGGCTAAATAAGGTTAGCTCCTCCATTCTGGGCAAGCAATGCTAAGTGCCATAAAGAGATGATCAGTATCTACACACTGCTGCTAATACTCCGCAGTCTATTTATGTGTCAGCAATACAGTACCATATATCAATAACCATAAAGACCCGATAAGGAGTCGAAGTGCCTTAGAAGTTAAGATGATGAAGCAGTTTCGAACATCATAACAACATATAGGCTGGAGCAGCCTTTGTCATGCTTGGTGCTGGACAGTGCAAAGAGTCTTGAGGTTTTCAATAATGCTATAGCAAAGAATCTCATTCAAAGAAGCATCAAGGTAAGGATCTCCTCTTCATGTGCCAAGTAAGTATCTTTCATGGTTATGATCTATCTTTGATTTAAATGACTTCGTTTTACAAATCGATATGCTGGTCCTTGCATAAGGAGGATAGTCTTAGTCCTTATAGATAGGTGAAGTCATTGAAATAGGTCTCCTTTGAATTCATGAGAAGAAACTTTTAAAGTTCTCTCACTTAGATAATATTGGAGACTTAAAAGAAGCTGAAAGAAGAAAAGATGATCCTTAAAGGACAACATCAAATAGAGAAAAAAAAAAAAATTCATGCTACTGGTTAGGATGGAAGGAGCTGAATGGATTCCATGATAAGAGGGAGTAGAATTCTTTAAGTTAGCCTCTCTCTATAAGTCTCTTTCTAGGCTACTAGATCCTGCATAGAATAAGACTACAATATGTTATAGGATGTGGTGTAACATTATGGAAGTATTAGAAACAAGATCTCGTGACATCATCACGAGGGTGACTATGATCACGGGGATAAGTAAGATGCCTCTATCAACAACTTAGGGTTTCTATGAAAGAAGGCAAGTTGTAAGCAACAACTTTGCAGAACTCAAACATTTGAAGAATGTTCATCATGCAACAAAAGGGAAACATCTGTTGGATAGGGATCTTTAAGATCCTCAAGATTCTCTGATTGAATCTTCACTGGAAGATTCATTGATCCAGGGATGAAGCAAGTGTTTCAATAGAAACTCCAACCTGTGGAGTTCATGAATAATGATATGATAATGTAAGAGCAATTCAAGGAGTTGAAGATCTTTCAATCAAGGAAGCTGCTGAAAGAAGCCTGGACAACCTAAAGGTAAAATGAGGTATGTATACTTGTATTTAAGTTTTATAATGTCATGTCATATGGTTGCAGATCAATACTTCTATCTTGAGAAGCATGATCTAAGGAAAAGGATCTCCTCCTCTGAAAGGATGCAAAAAGACATAAGTCACACCAGATGAAATCAACATAATAATATAATATGTGCTCATATGAAATATGAGGTGGTTGACTACAATTACATAACTCTGATTAGTAAACTCTAAAAGGACACCTAGGAATGGAATGTGTAAGGAAGGAAGAGATCGTGAAATATGCAACCCTGATGAAGACAATCAACATCCAAAAAAATCAAGAAGACTTGACTAGAAAATCTCCGGGAAAGATATGAAGACTCTGATGTAAAAGATATAGACCCTTGACAATGGATATCTTTGGGAGATGTGTCAACATGAATGCAGGATGTTGATACCTACAAGAAGATGTCATGATGAAGAGCCATCTCATAAGGTATGATTTAATTTAATATGATGTTTTGATTTCTTGAATAATATCTGGATGAGTTCATGCACAGCTACTACAACAAGACTTGTAAGTACAAGTACAACTAGCATTCATGCGGTGGCTGGAAACTCTTGAAAGAAGCATGGAGAGAAAAGAAGTAGCCATATGAAGAGGGTTCCATATATGTACCAAGAAGGCCACCTTCCTTGAAGAAAAGAATGACATGGCGGAATAAAAAGGAAAGTGATCGATGGATGGTGCCCTACCAAGAAGAAGTTCGAAAAAAGACTTCATGACATCAAAGGAAAGAAGGAGATCAAGCAACTGGAGGACCCACGAAGAAGAAGTTGTTGATGAATGGACAAGTCCCTAGCTAAAAGGGAGTTATAACAAGTTCCCAATTACAAAGGAACTTGGACAAGTACCGTGTCAGAGGATACTTGGGCATGTCTTCCTCAATTGAGAGGAAGAGATAGACACAACATTCTTGTCTTCACTTGGGAAAAAAGAGTGGGAGGATTGGGTAGGCATCTAGCATCCGATACTCTTTGAGGATGAGTAGGGCATCCAAGACAAGATTAGGCAAGCGGACCGATATTCTTTGAGGGCTGGGAACCCAAGATAAGAATAGTCCTAGAAGGTCATACTCAGTGAACACCCGGGTGGGTATGTACCTTGAGAGACAATGACGAAGGTGTCTATAAGTCATTGGTCTCGCCAACATTGTGCTCTGATCTATTGAGAGATAAGAGTTGTCAGTTGAGGCCTTGTTGTGGAAACAATGTTGGTTACTATGATGCTATACATATGGGATTATGTTAATTTTAGGTATGTTCTATGCTTAGAGCAATTTACTTCAATTTTTCCATTTAGCTCAATATCAATTCCATATTAGCAATCACATCAGCATGATAGTAAAAGTGCAGATAGAACATAAACATAAACATCAGAAAACAAGCGAAGACAAGAGGACACAAGATGTTGTGCCAGCCAGGGGCAAACCCCAATGTGGGGAAATCCTTGATCAAATCTTCTTATAATCTTCAATAGTTCAGCAGAGAGAGAGATAGTACAAATACATAAAACTGATATTTATGACAGCAGTAGCAAGATAGTCATTCCATTAATGATGACAGTTCTGAGATGCAATCCTGAATTGCCAGGACAGTCTTCAACCAATGATAGTACTGAAGCACGTCCCTTGACAGTGAAGATCTATTGATCCGATGAGGGCACCTGTGGCTGTACTAATCTTCCTTCATAATCTCCCAACAGTCCAATAGAGCAGCTCTAAGAAACCCTTGCTACGATGCTATGGCCTATGGCCTAGCACATAGCAACACAGAAGTAACTGCCTTTATAATCATCAATGCTTCACAATGTTAGCATCCAATCATTTGAAGACAGCCCTACAAGGTCTGAGATAAGTCTGAGTGCAGACTCCTTTACCAAACAAGTTTACCTTATGATTGTGACTTCCACTTGCAAGCATTCCCATACCTGGAACAGCCTTTATCATAGTGCTAACATCTACAGCAGTGAGCTGTCACCTACAGCTATGCTGAACCTTCCTTTGGCTGTGACTTAGCAACCCTTCTAGCTGTGAATGAGAGACAGTTCATAGGTCTTCCATAAGCCTGCAGCCAGACCTCCTCATTGCTTGCTAAGGTTTCTATGTGCCTCCCTTTTGCAGCATATAAAACACTCATTGACATCGTCCTAGGGCACCCTTAAGAGCTGCAGTAAGGAGCCTCCTCTAGCTGCTATGAGTTTCCTTAGATAGCGTGTAAGGGTCACCCTTGAAGACTGCAACTAGGGCAACATAGAGGCCTGCGGATATAGAGCCTCATACATCAGCGGATCTGGGCTCTCCTTAAGTGCATATTAAATCATACATTGACTGTATATAGGAGCCCTTTCTTGACAACGTTTAAGGCTTGTCTTCCATAGCAAATTAGGTCTCCTTTATACAGTCATTTAATTGCGTTTATAGGGCTGCATTAGTCCTCCTATTTTCTGCGACTAGGGCATAACAAGACCCTCCTTCCTCTATGTCTAGATGACTTCTCCTAGGACAGCGTTTAGGGCATTTAAGGACAGCGTCTTAGGGTCTCTTATAGACCTGCGTTTAGCCTCTCCTTGCTGCATTTCCATGACTGCATTAAAGTCTTTATAACAGCGTTAAGGTTTCTCCTTCATGACTGCGATTAGGACTTGCTTCATTGACTGTAAATTAGGGCAGTGTAGGCACTCATAGAAGACCCCTTCTCCTCCACGTCTAGGGCTTCTCCCTGACAGTAACTAGGGCTCTCCATGGCAGCGTATAAGAACTTGTGTATAGGACTCCTCCACGACAGCGTCAGGGTCTAGGGCATCTCTTCTAGGGCAGCATATAGACCTTCTCCCAAAGACAGCATATTCTCTTTGAGACTTCTCCTTCCACCAAAACCCAAACAAGTGGAGAGGAGGAGATCAAGTCTTTGTTTTTGGTAGCAGTTTGATGAAGTAAACACTCACACTAATAATAAGAAGAAGGTCAAGCTAAGATAAATTGTAAAAGCACTTCACAAATTGTTATCAAGTCTAGAAGAATCTTTACTAATGCGGATGATAGTCACTATCTGCAGTTAAAATGGTTTTTGTAGGTGATAATCTGGCATATGACAATTAGGTTAAACTTCAACATTGCAGTTTCGCATTTGCTCTTTCAGCCCAACTCTGGTTCTTATAGAGTTAGCAAATTTGATCATCCAAAATTTAGCCATGATGATGACAGTATCATAATGTTGGAAAGTACATCTTTCTTGATTCACAATGGTGATTCATGAATTGTTGGAGCCTTGGTGAAGGCGTGCAGAAATGCTACATAATTCACTTCATGCATTTCCTAAATATATCTACGGCCTGTGTTATAATGTTATTAAACTAACACGATATTAATCTATTATAGATTTTTCTCGTCAATAATGCACATGCTTCTCATTGGGACCAAGTTTCAGGTTGCACTTCTAATGAGAGGACATTACAGTCTGTTATTTTAGGTACAATGACATTCCAGTGCTAGACTGCTAGTGCCCTCAAAGCACAATAGTGCATCAAAGTGTTTGTCTTTTCGTTCATATCATGTATATAGATTCTAAGAAAGTGGCGAGTGTGCAATCATGACATGACACACATAATGGTATCATAGCTCTGCTATTTCTAGATGCTGGTCACTGGTCCAATTTTCACCATAGAATTGTTTCCTTTCTTATAGTATTAGGTGTAATGGGATTGTCGCTACAAAATATAGCACCTCACTAGAAAGCCTCACTAAGCACTCTAGATTAAGAGCAACAATGAGATTAGTCACCATAATCACCTTAGCAATTGTTTCCCTGCTATTTCGTACTCAAATACTATCCCCACAAGGGAGGCTTCCCCAGCAAATCTTAGGAATTAAATTGCCCAAGTGCTCTCAAGCTAAATACCCCCTAAAAGTTCTATTATAAACTACACCCAAGGATAAATGTTCAATAATTAGGATTCCAGGTGAGATAAGATGTAATTTCAAGACAACGAGTTCAAAGGAAACTATAGCTATATCTAGAGGGTTTAGCAAATCCTGGAAAGACTGAAATAGGTTCCCAAACACATGTTATCTTACATTACAAATCATTGTTATAAACTAGGGTTTTAATTATCACAATTACAGCATGCAAATATTATAACATCATTAACACATAGTCCAGAATTTATAATAAACAAGTGAGAAACAAAAGGCTATTTAATGAGTAAATTAGGAAAGGATTACAGCAATTTTCAATGGCTGAAAAAATATAAAACAGCAAGAAAATCCCTAAACGTCATCTCTAACTACTGGCTGAAAAAATACATATAAATGATATTTATACTTTTCCAATTTAGTGCATGCAAAGTTTAATCCAACGACTATAAATTCCAAGGTAATTAATGCCGAAAATTGCAGATTTTAACGTTGCCTGATGCTAATATACCTAGAAAACATTAAAAATAAATAAATAAATAAAATTTTGAATTTTATTTTTGATATTTTAAGGGATTGATACAATAGTGCACTAGTACCTTTCTCAATAAGGACCTCTAACTACTGGCTGAAAAAATGCATAAAAATGACATTTATACTTTTCCAATTTAGTGCATGCAAAGTTTAATCCTACGACTATAAATTCCAAGGTAATTAATGCCAAAAATTGCAGATTTTGACATCGCCTGACACTAATTTACCTAGAAAACATTAGAAATAAATAAATAAATAAAATTTTGAATTTTATTTTTGATATTTTAAGGGATTGATACAATAGTGCACTAGTACCTTTCTCAATAAGGACTAACGGAGTCTAAAAGAAAAAAATCTATGGAAGAGGATTGATGTAATCAATTTAATGAAAAGAGAGAAGGCTACAATGAGGTCTCTCAACTCCTCAAACCCTAGCGACTTTCAATCAAATTGGAGGCAAAATGGAAGGAATAATCAATTAAGTCCTCAACAAAGACTTGATAGTAATATTTATAAGGAGATGTTAAAGACATAAAAGATTCAACACTTTGATGAAAATTGCCATGCCAAGGAATAGCTCCCGAATTTTGGTTTTCTATTGAGGTGAATATCATTATATACAAGTAGAATAGTGACCTTTGGGATTCCAATTCCAAATTTCCAAGGTATTTTCCTATTCTAACTGATTGAATTCTTCTATTTACATAATTACATCCGATTCCTGAGGATTAATTGTCTAACATTTCCCCCCTTAACTTGAAGGGTTGTTTGTGAGTCCAAGCTGTTGAAAAATCAGAAAGGCAGAAATGTTTCCTTATGATGATAATTACTTGTGATATTCTTGTGTTCTTATTAACTTTCCTATGTTCTTCTTTTATCTTTGTTTCATTGAGCATTTATCAAATACAAAACATGAAGATTGGGGACACCAGATGTAGGCGGACAGCCAGGGCAAAACCCCTATACAGCGGAAAACCCACTCAACAACTCTTCCTTAAGTAGTTTCACAAGACAAGACGAGATAATCCAAGACTCTTTGACCTTGACATAGACTTCCTCCAATCACCAAGTCAACCCTTCCTTCCTCTTCAGATGATAACCTTCCAGCAACAACTTCGACCTAGAACTTTGACCTTGCAGCAATAGAACTTCGACCTAGTAGCAGTAGAATTTCGACCTCTCTAGCAGCGAAACTTCGACAAATAACAGTAGCCCAGTAACTTCACAGGAGAGAGAGAGAGAGATAGCCCAAAAACTTTGATCTTATCCTTCTCCTGCTATTCTCCATCTTCTCTAGGAACTTCACACTTTTTCTGCTCCTCCTTATGTATCGAACTTGTTGAGTGAGGGTGAGAAAATGTATCGAACTGCACTTCTATATATAGCCTCTTATGTGGGTCGAATTACCCTAATGTAGGCCAACTTCATCAGGTAAGGGTCGACTTGGTGTGGAGGTGACAAATGACTTATTTGACTCAATAATAATTATTTTTACATGATTCAAAAGCCCAATAAGAGTCTCATAAAATCGACAATGACTCTAATGACTCCAGATAAAACCTAGAAATCCTCAATGGGGACTTTGACCTAAAACATGATGACCCAAGCATGAAACCCATGCTTTAATAAGTCATAATAATAATAATAAAATTTTCTTTTTCTTTTTCTTTCTTTTGATAAATACATTCCATTATAACTCAAATACAATTATGAAGACCGAACCTAGTTACACTCTTCAACACTCCCTCTTAATTAGGGAGGTATTCATAATTACACATATATTTACAAGTACATGGAAGATTCTTGACCAGGGAAATCTATCCGGGTGGGACTAAGATGGACTAAAGCTTTTAGCCACTCTAGGTACCATCAAGCTTACTTACTAACCATCAACCCAAGGAACTAGGTGCGTAATTCAAGGTCAGAGCTCTATGACCAATGCCACCCTCCCTACTTCAAGAACTAGACATCAATACATAGGCCCGCTAGATGTCCTCCCAGGCATTTTGTATTACACACAATGCCTCAACACTCCCAATTATTCAAATCAGTAACATCAAATCTCTCCCAATCAAACACGTCGGTAACATCAAGCATGCTTCCAAAACTTTGAGAGATTTACCTAAACAATCACAACTCCAATCAGTAACAAACTTTCAAATGCATAAGTAAACACAAACCTTCAAGGTCTTCAAACATCTTGTTGTTGCTTTGATTGTCTCAATTTATCATATTAGGACTTAGAGACTTCCCAAACAAATCTTGACAGAAGTTTCCTCAACCATACAGCTTCCTTTCCTACTTCACAACAGCAACATATTCTACAACCGGATCCTGCTTTCCTTCTTTCAGCAGCACCTTAATATACATTCTCCAATTTCTTCTTCAAGGTATCCATCATGACTATAATATGCCCTCCCTCTCAACTTTGAGATATACCCTTTCTTTTATCTAGGCTCCCTCTTAACTTAGGGAGATCAACTACTTTCTATGACATCAGAGAATATTTCATGGCTTCAATCCTTCTTATCAAAGTCATCTTGATCATCATCATTTATATAACTTCCTTCATCATGCTTGCCAATCAAGTCAACTTTTCTTATGAATATCTTCAACATCTTGAAGATTATGTACCTGCACAACTTAGACAGCAAGTACAACCAAATACATAGAAGCATGAAGCTAACTATATTAAAATCATATATCAAATACCCATATTTAGTTAGGTTCATAATCAGCGAGAGACTATACTTCAACTTCTTGCTACAGTTTTGTTACAAACCCTAGATCACATCAGTAACTCAATCAATATATCAGCCTCATTATATCTAGGGTATCAATATTTCTTTCAGGCTCTTCTATGATATATTGCAAACCCTAGAAGAAATTCAAACAAGTACAATTCTACAATGCCTCTAACAATTTTCAGAATTTATATGATAGACTTCTACTAAGATTTAATGCAAACCCTAAATTCCATCTTTGAGATACTAAGCCTTAGATATCCACAATCAAAACCAATCATAGCACAATCTAAGGTTTCAACAATATGACCAACTCTTTGTAAGCACTAGACTTTATCATCACATCTCAAACAATAACACCATATCCTAGAATATCAAACTTCTATTAGGGCTTAGTTACTGTCAGACCAGGAGGTAACTCCTCAAAGCGAATTGTATTTTTTGCATTAACATGGGACATGAATATATACATGGAGAGGGAGACAATTGGGTTTCATCTCCCAATGCCGCTTCATCTTCCAATTCCCTTTATTTTCCTATTTACATTATTTACATGGATTTACCTAATCCCAAAGATCAGGTGTCAACATCCCCCCCACCCTTAATCTGAAGGGATGTTGGTGAGTCCAATCATCATTTTAAATCTTTCAAACTTTTCTCTTCCAAGCGTTTTGGTGAAGTTGTATGTGATCTGCACATTTGTGGAACAATGGCGTAGGTGGATATTCTTAGCCTCAACATGATGTTGAATCAGATGGTATTTTGTGTGATCTGCTCATTTGTGGAACAATGGCGTAGGTGGATTGTCTTAGCTTCAACATAATGTTGAATCAGATGGTATTTTGTATTGATATGCTTCGTTCAATCATGGAACTTTGGGTTCTTGGCCAACTTTATTGCAAAAGTGTTGTCAATCATGAGAGGGTTGAATGCACTTGTTTTTCCTACATATCTTCCAAAAATTTCCTGAGCCACACAATTTCCTTTGTTTTTTCAACTGCTACCACATATTCTATCTCAGTTGTGGAATCTACTAGAACTAATTGTTTGTGTGACCTCCCAGAAACAGCTCCTGATCCAAGACTACTAACATAACCTAAAGTAGATACCCCGGTGTCTTTATCTCCATAGAAGTCTAAATCAGAGTATCCAATCAAGATGAAGTCGCCCACCTATGTATACTTAAGTCCAAAGTCTTGAGTTCCCTTCAAGTGCTTTAGAACCCTTTTCGCAACAGACCAATGTCCCTAACAAGGTTTTTGCACAAATCTAGAGAGGATTCCAACAACAAATGAAATGTCTGGCCTGGTTGTAGTCAAGGAATTGAGACTTCCTACAAGTTGTCTATACTTTGTTGCATCCTCAAATTCTTTTCCTTCAATGGATGTGAGTTTTAAGTTATGTTCCATTGGAATAGTCAGAAGATTGCACTCATCCATGCCAAACCTATTCAACAGATCTCCAATGTACTTCTTCTAAGAGAGGAATATGAACTTTGGATGTTAAGTTACTTCAATACCAAGATAGTAGTGAACATAGCCCAAGTTTTTCATTTCAAAACCTTTCCTCAATTCCTTCTTTATGGATGCAATGTAGCTTTCATTGTTCCCTGTCATCAAAAGATCATCTACATACACCAAAAGATATACAACGATTTTGCCAACTTTCTTGACAAAAAAAGTTGCATCATCAAGATCATAATGTTTGAAGTTGAGTTTTAGAAGATGCTCAATTAACTTCTCGTACTAGGCTCACGGAGCTTGCTTGAGGCCATACAGGATTTTACAAGCTTGCATATTTTAAGTTCCCGACCCTTCACAACAAATCCTTCTAGTTGGGACATAAAAACATTCTCTTTCAAATCTCCATTTAAGAAAGCAATTTTTACATCTGATGGACTTTCCAACCGTTCTGTGTTGCCAAGGCAAAGAGTGTCTAAATGGTAACCCATTTTGTTGCGGGGGAAAAGGTCTCCTCATAGTCGACCCCTTCCTTCAGTGAAAAACCTTTTGTCACAAGCCTGGCTTTGTGCTTGTCAAGTGAGCCATCAGCTTTATATTTGTTCTTGTAGACCCATTTGCAGCCTATTGGTTTGGTTCTTAATGGAGGATCCAATATTACTTGGGAGCGGGAGCGGAAGCGGGGAGCGAGAGCGGAAGCGGGAGCAGGAGCGACCATTTTCAGAAGCTCCCGGTTTGGGAGCGAATCCGGGAGCGATTTTTTAAAAAAAATATATATTTTTTAATATTTTTTAATTTTTGATACATTATGTCAACAAAACATGTAAATGATGATTAGACATAAAAAAAACAAAAAAACATAGATTGATCATTGAACCATTCACATCATCATCTAGAAATTATAATCGCATCAACATGTCCAGAGAATAATTTTAAACACATATTACAACTGCAACATATTGAGTCTCATGAATCATGATTCATCACATTCAATCTTAAAGTTTCAACTTCAAGTTTTTAAAATTGAAATTCAATAGCATTTATCATCATTGATCACCAAAGTTGTACAGGTACTTGTAAGATAAGTTTAACCATTACAAGAAGTAATATCTTAGATATTTCTAAGTCCTAACTTCTAACTGTTAACATGATATGAAATGTTATAAATTTATAAATGAAACATGAATAATGAAATGAAATGAAACAACTTTAGTCTTTCACGAAGCATAATATTCATAATTCACAATCATTACCAATGAGTTATAATTGCCAACCTCAAACTTCAAAATTTCATTGTCACAGTCATATATTGTTACAAAAAATATCATTATGATATGAAAGAGTCAAGAGTCAAGAGTCAAGGACTCAAAACTCAACAGTTATGAAAACTAAAGTCCAATAGAAACTAAAAAAGACAAGTAAACTGTAAATGATAAATCTACATGTGGCCCTTGCCACGAGAGTCTCCCCCATAAGGAGGTCGTGGTGGTCTTCTCGGAGTCTCCCGCACAGACCGACGACCAGAACTAGAACCTCCACGTGAGGGTGTAGATGAAGGTGGCGGCAGCAAAGGAACAAGACTCGGACCTCGAGCACTGCTACTGGATGGTGGAGGTGGAGGTGGAGGTGGCATGGAAGCATCATCTTCATCCCTTACAAGTTCCTCTTCCAGTTCTTCAATATGTACAATGCCATCCTCCAAATTGTCATCCTCTGGGTGATTGTCCCAAATTCTATATGTGGGATCCTCATTAGCCCGATCACAGTAATGACTCAACAACCTCAAGTTGTAGTGCACATAAACCAAGCTTTCTGCTCGGTTTTCATTGAGTCTGTTCCTTTTCACATTGTGTATGTAGCTGTAGGTGCTCCAACACCTCTCTGCAGAAGAAGTATTTACAACCTGTGAAAAGACTTTTTTTGCCAATTTTGGCAAAAGTCCCTGCCCGCCATATGTTTCCCACCATGTGAGAGTATCAAATCTATCTCTATCGTCCATTGCATGGAAGTTACCATACAAACCAGTGCCACTGAAGTATTTGCCTATTTCAAGGCACACAGCTGCACATTCCTCCCTGTCAGGTACCAATTTTTCTAATGCTTCCAGATATCCTCTAGTTACCTTTGGATCTAAATGGGGTTTGGTCCTAACCCCACCCCCTGCTGTAGGTTGGCCCAACCAAGACGTAGAGTAGTATTTTGGCGTAAGGATATACGCCAAGCAATGTAGTGGAAGATTAAGTCTATTCCACCGTTCACACACACAATCGTGGATCAGTTTGTACAAGTTGGGATCTCTGTTATGAACAACATCTTTTATTTGCCCCAACATGGTGTCCATCTGCTCATACACCTCGCCAATCACTAGTTTGTCTGTATCTGCAAACCGAATCATGTGATAAATGGGCTTGGTGAAATCCAAAACTTGCCTCACACTTGTCCAAAATTGGCCATCAAGAGCGGCCTCCTCCACCATTTCAAAACCTCCCCTATCAGCTGCATTTGTAGCCCTTTCCTTCAATACCTGCCAATGTGGACTTGATACCATGCTAGCCATTGACTCTCTTACCTTCAAAAGGCGCTTGAAGGTGAGGTGATAGCTACCAAATCTCATCTTCGCAATCTTCAACAACTCCAATCTCGAGTGACTGCGGAAAAGGCCATGGGTATTGCTATGATTTGTAATAAATTTTATCATTTTTTTGCCTTTTCTGTACAAA
>APFE030518802.1:119169-131729 GCA_000404065.3 Pinus taeda
AACTATGGGAGGATCAACCAGCTTCCAGGTGCCATTCTTTATCAAGGCATCATATTCTTTCTGCATCGCTTCTTTCCATTCATCATGAGAAGCGGATTCTTTGAAGGAAGTTGGTTCAAATTCTGTAGACAAATTCAATTCACAATAATAAGAAACATCCATATCAACTGGTGAATCAGAATTGTCTACATCACCTCCATTTGGTTTGGTTGAGCTTCTTGTTCCTATCTTTCCAACCTTATCAAGATGAACACTTTCGAGTGTCTTTGTCAACCATTTTAGAGGAACTTTCTGAGATGGCCTAGGTTGCTCAATTGACTAAGATGGGGCTGAATCAAGATTTAGTCTCCCAATTTTGTCAATCACATCACTCAAAGTGTCATCAGTGGTTGGAGCTTCATGTGGGGGAGAGAGTGCTTCAAAAGAAGATTCTACAGATTTATCTAGTACAGGAATCCCCCCTTCAAGATGTGGAATCTCATTATCAAACTTTTGAAAAGATTTTGCATGTTTGAATCTATCCAAGCAATCAAGTTGTTGCTCAACGACATTGTCAGTTTTGGAAGATTCAAGAAATATCACATCTATAGATATTATAAACGTCTTGTTCACTTCATCATAGAGACGGTATGCTTTGGAAGTATTTGAGTACCCCAAGAAGATACATTTATGACTCCTTACACCGAGTTGTTTCTTTGTTCCTTATGTATCAGGGCATAACAGGTGCAACCAAAAACCCTGACATGTCTTACCAAAGGAATGTGGCTATACCACATTTCATAGGGAGTCTTGTTCTTTATAGATCATAGTATTAGATGGACACCTTTCTTTATATACACAGCGCATAGAATTGCATCAGCGCAAAACATCAGTTTAACATTCCTGAAAAACATCATAGAACGTACCATATTTAAGATTGTCCTGTTCATTCTTTCAGCTACTTCGTTCTGTTGGGGATTATAAGGCATAGTTGTTTGATGTTTGATCCCATGCTAGCAAAGATAGTTTTCAAATTCATTTGAAGTGTATTTTTTTCCATTATCAGTTCAAATAGAGCCAATATGAGATTGTGCATCATTTTCAACCCATGCATGAAAAGTCTTGAATGTTTCAAAAGCATCAGATTTGTTCTTCAATAAATAAACCCAACACATTCTAGTGTAGTCATCAAGAAATGTCATCATATATTTATTACCATTTGCAGAAGGAACAGACATTGGGCCACATAAGTCTGAAAGAATGAGTTCAAGTTTCCTATGTCTGGAATGAGAATCATGAAAACATTGTTTGCTATGCTTTCCTAGAATACAAGCATCACATTGCTTAAGTTTCCTAGGAACTGTAGGCAAACCAGTAACACCATTTTTCTTCAACAAATGAAGGTTGTCATAGTCCAAGTGTCCAAATCTAGCATGCCATAAAAGACTCGATGGAAATGTACCTTCATCATAGTGAGAATTGTATGAGAAGTTATGTGCATGAGTAGAGGTTCTTTGCAGCTACAAAAGTCTTTATTCTTCTATCCCCATCATGACAAGTGAGTGATCTAATGCTTTTTTGACTTCAACCTTGCCATCAAACATATGAATGGAGTGTCCTTGCTAGCGGATGTGGGCCAGGGACAAATATAAAATATCATGCAGAAGAAAGTTTGGAAGACCAGATAGTTTAAGCCTGATGGTGCCAAACCCTAATGGCTTGAGTTTTGACTTGTCTGCAAAGTATACTGCTCCATCAACATTGTGAGTGAATTCTTCAAAAAAATCTCTCCTAAAAGTCATGTGGCAAGTTGCTACTAAATCAAGCAACCAATCATCTTTCTAAGAAGCAAGTGAAACATTAAACAAGTCTTCAGTTACTCCATTATTACAATGTGCCACAGCATAGTGAGCGAATTCGGGTGCTTTACACCTTTCCCTTTGTCATTGGTTTTACCTTTGCCTTCATTTCTTTCCTGCTCAATTCTATCCCAAGGCAACTTACATGTGGATGCATCATGTCCATCTCTATTGCATCGTATGCAATGAATATCAAACTTTTCTCCTTGGAATTATCTGCCCCCCTGCCTTTAAAATTCCTCCTTCCTCTTCCTCTTCGGCCACCTCTTCCTCTAGAAGAATCTTGTGCATGATTCTTCTCTCTATGTACAAGACACACAGCTTCTTCAGAAGACTGAGGAGTTGTCTTCTTTCCAAAATCCTTATCTCTCTCAACAAACTTCTTCTCAAGGGAGTCAAAGGTAATCTCCTTAAGGTTTCCACTTGCTTGCAATGACTCAAGATAATGTGAATACGTGGGATATAGTGCCTTAACATAAGTTATGAGAGGAATATCTATTTCAACACCAATGGTTTTTTATCATGCATAATGGATCTTACTTCTGATGCTAAGGCAAGAGGGTCATCATTTTTCAATTCAAGACTGAACAACTTAATCATCAATTGAACAACTTCAAATTCAGAGTGTGAGTCATACAATTACTTCAACTTCTTTAAGGCTTCAAAGCATTTGAAAATGGCGAAATATGGCGACTCACCTCTTCATTTACTAACGTTGCAATCAAGGCATAGGCCTTGCTATTCTTGTTTTCCCAAATGGCAAGCTCCTTATCTGAAGTGGGCTTTGCAAGTGCATTGTCTCCTTCTCCCTCACAAACCCCTTTCCACAACTCATTGAAAATGAGGGTGTGTTTTATCTTCCAGGACCACTCAAGATAGTTCTCTTTGCCAGAGAGAACTACTCCCACAATGGAAATTAGTGAATGCATCATAAAAACTGATTTGGGCTCAAAATACTTTGCAAAAAAGATTGATGTAAAAAAATCTTCAATTAAGAGTATAAACCCTTAGCACTCTTCCAACCTCAATGCAATTTCATACCATATAAATAACATACCAAACCTTTTTTTTTCAAAACCTTCATTTTATAAACCATGACCTTATACTCAACGCACTTTATATGCCACTTATACTACCAATACATTCACCATATATGCACAACAGAATCAACATATACACACAATCTTTAAAAAGGGAGTGGATATACCATTCACCGCACCATTTTCTTCAACACAAAATTGCTCCAAGGCTGCACCATGCACCACAAACACGTTGCGCAGGATTTACCAATCTGACCCATTCCTCTGTGGAAATTCATATAGATTACTGATAATTGTAACACCCTTGTGATTCTTAATCCCTACAGTATCGCAACCCGGCCTTCTGGATTTTTCAACTGATGTCGATCTTCTTTGTGATAGTTTTCAACAAAGTTTATTTGAGCAATATATAGACATTTCTAAAAGTCGAAACTCACGCACAGAACCAATTGCTCCAGCAAGTTCGACACAGAGGTGCCTATTTGCTGAAGGGTTTCTGCAAAAATTTCAGTAACTTAGCTGCAAATTGGGTAACAGTATGAAGAGAATTCAACACAAAAGCAATGGCAACAGCGATGGCCAAGTCCCTGAGATACATGGAGGTGAAGGCGACGGGAAATCGGCACCTTCTCCCTAGGAGCGAGTTTCGACTTGCAATTGGGAGTGGAGTGGGAGACTCCATTAATTGTTGGAGGAGTCGTCTGCTCCAGCCAAGTTATATGTTGGATTGATTGTTGAAACCTCACGCGCCAAACGCCATTGAACTTGAACCATTCAACGCAACAACTCGCTCCAGTATTCACATCGATTCAACCTTCTACACACTAGGTAGCAAAGAAATGCCTCAATCCAGCAATTCGACCCTTTCAACACTAGGAATATGGCATGTAGTCTCGACCAATGCATTCAACAACAATGCACGGGATTTTGCGGAAAGATGACAGAAGTGTCAGTTAGCAGAAATGCAGCACAGAGGCAGGAAGGAGTTACAAGGGCAGGAAGGAAGCCAAAAATGGGGTTGGCTCTGATACCATGTCAGACTAGGCGGTAACTCCTCAAAGCGAATTATATTTTTGCATTAACATGGAACATGAATATATGCATGGAGAGAGAGACTATTGGGTTTCATGTCCCAATATCTCTTCGTCTTCCAATTCCCTTTATTTTCCTATTTACATTATTTACATGGATTTACCTAATCCCAAAGATTAGGTGTCAATAGTTACAAACCCTAGAATATACATACTCTAAGCATGAACAATTACGTTAACACATATACATATCTAGGATTTCATGATCATGCACAAACATATCACAACAACATATATTAAGCAAATCCAAGATACAAACGTTAAAGTTAGACATACAACAAACTTGATCAAGCTAGGGTTTTGATCAGAGGGGCAAACATACACCTAGGGTTTCATTCCTAGAAGCTTACTCTAGATATATAAGGGTTTTGCTCATAAACCCTAATTTACCAAAACCTTAAAGGTCTAAGATTTCAATACACAACAAACCCTAAAAGACTAGGGTTTCTATCATAACAGTATGAAAACCCTAAACACCAAAAGAATAGTATTTTCTAGATTTTAGCAATAACCCTATGTAGAATATCGACATACCCTTAGGTTAGGGTTTTACAGAGAACCTTTTTAGGGTTCCATAAGAATGATCAAATGTATAATGAGGGTAGATTCAATCTAATGATTAATCACCCAAATAATAATCTTTGTTATTCAAAGGTCCTAGACATAACAAGTTAGTAATGTAAAGCAAATTTAAAATAAAAGAATATACCTTTGTTATGAAGAGAACGAAAACTTATGGTTTAAGACATACCTTTGAGTTGTTCTCTAACAAACCTTGTAGGACATCAATTTTTGAAAAAATTCATTTGCAACAGAACTTCTATCATGCTTCAAGCTTGTTCTTTGAGGTCTCCTTCATAACCCTTTAGTATATTAGCAAGCTTTCCTAAACAAGGAAAATATGAAAAGAAATATTATTAGTATCTAATACAAACACATCTAGATAAGAGAGGGATACCATATATAAAAGGATAATGCAAGGAGTAAGATACTTATCTTTGGTAAAATGGGGAGGACTCCCTCTTAATCCAATCTTGAGGGATACCTACAACAACTCAAAAATGTTCTTCCAAAGCATGTTAGACCTACAAGTACTAGAAATAAAAACATAAAGGAAAACAATTCAAAACTTAAAGTAGAAGGATATGTAAGGGATAGAGTCCCTTCCATCGTGTTCTTCTTTGGTGAACCTTCATTGGCAATGTTTGCTTGATCCCTACCTCTTCTTTTGTTCTTGGATTCTCAGGACAATTACTTCTATAGTGACCCATCTTGTGACAATTGTAGCATTCAATATTGGATAGGTCTACCTTCTTCCTTGGCCCTTTGGACTTTTTGAAGGTTCCTTTATTCTTGTAATGAGCAGAATAGGAATTCAAGAGTTTTTCTTCTTCACTCTCCTTGTTGCTTACTAAAGATATTTTGACTTCTTCTTGACCGCATGCATTCCATAATTGCTCGAATGTAGAAGTATCCTTCCAAATCTTTTGAACGGAATCTATGTTGGATATATATGGGACGAGGTTATCCTTTATTCCATCCACTATTAGGCTCATCGCCAATATTTTTGTTTCTCTAAAATTTGGTTTCTCTGCCTCACTTGATTCATCTGTATGCTTCTTTACTTTTCCTTTGACTGGATCCAAGACTTTATTCTTCTTGAGGATGAGATCTATCCTCCTTTTCCATGCCCTGTAATTGGAGGCTCCTTGTCATTTGTTTTCTCCTTCAATGAATTAGACATGGTTCTTGAAGATAGTAGGCTTCTCTCCTTATATGATTCCTTTTCTTGATGACCCTTATTCAACTTCTTAAAACTCCTTATTCTCCTTTCAATAGAGCTTCAAGTTGCCTTTTTCCTTCTTCTTCACCTTCGCTCACAAACCATGTTCGAAAATCACAAAGGCATAAATATTTTCTTATGATGATAATTACTTGTGATATTCTTGTGTTCTTATTAACTTTATTATGTTCTTTTATCTTTGTTTCATCAAGCAATTATCAAATACAAAACATGAAGACTGGGGACACCAGATGTAGGCAGACAGCCCGGGCAAAACACCTATACAGGGGAAAACCCAATCAACAATTATTCCTTCTGTAGTTTCACAAGACAAGACGAGACAATCCAAGCTCTTTGACGAGGTTATCCTTTATTTCATCCACTATTAGGCTCATGGCCAATATTTTTGTTTCTCTAAACTTTGGTTTCTCTGCTTCACTTGATTCATCTATATGCTTCTTTACTTTTCCTTTGACTAGATCCAAGACTTTATTCTTCTTGAGGATGAGATCTATCCTCCTTTTCCATGCCCTGTAATTGGAGGCTCCTTCTAATTTGTTTTCTCCTTCAATGAATTAGAGATGGTTCTTGAAGATAGTAGGCTTCTCTCCTTATATGATTCCTTTTCTTGATGACCCTTATTCAACTTCTTAAAACTCCTTATTCTCCTTTCAATAGATCTTCAAGCTGCCTTTTTCCTTCTTCTTCACCTTCGCTCTGAAACCATGTTCGAAAATCACAAAGGCAAAAAGATTTTCTTATGATGATAATTACTTGTGATATTCTTGTGTTCTTATTAACTTTCGTATGTTCTTCTTTTATCTTTGTTTCATCAAGCAATTATCAAATACAAAACATGAAGATTGGGGATACCAGATGAAGGCGGACAGCCAGGGCAAAACCCCTATACAGAGGAAAACCCAGTCAGCAATTATTCCTTCAGTAGTTTCACAAGACAAGATGAGATAATCCAAGGCTCTTTGACCTAGACATAGACTTCCTCAAATCACCAAGTCAGCCCTTCCTTCCTCTTCAGATGATAACCTTCCAACAACAACTTCGACATTGCAGCAGCAGAACTTCAACCTTGTAGCAACAAAACTTCTACCTCTCTAGCAGCAGAACTTAGACCCTAGGAGTAGCCTAGTAACTTCGCACGAGAGAGAGAGATAGCCCAAAAACTTCGATCTTGTCCTTCTCTTGCAATTCTCCTTCTTCTCTAGAAACTTCACACCTTTTCTACTCCTTCTTGCGTATCGAACTTGTTGAGTGAGCGTGAGCAAATGGATCAAACTGCACTTCTATATATAGCCTCTTCTATGGGTCGAATTGCTGTAATGTAGGTCGACTTCATCAGGTAAGGGCTAACTTGGTGTGGAGGTGACAAATGACTTATTTGACTCAATAATAATTCTTTTTACATGATTCAAAAGCCAAAGAAGGGTCTCATAAAATGGACATGACTCTAATGACTCTAAATAAAACCTAGAAGTCCTCAATGGGGACTTTGACCTAAAACATGATGACTAAGCATGAAACCCATGCTTTAATGAGTCATAATAATAATAATAATAAAATTTTCTTTTTCTTTCTTTTGATAAGTACATTTCATTGACTCAAATACAATTATGAAGACCGAACCTAGTTACGTTCTTCAACACAAGCATCATTCTAAATCTTTCAAACTTTTCTCTTCCAAGTGCATTGATGAAGATGTTTGCAATTTGTTCATTTGTGGAACAATTTCGTAGGTGAATAGTCTTGGCCTCTATATGATCTCGAAGCAAATGATACTTTGTATTGATATGTTTATTTCGATCATGAAATTTGGATTCTTGGTCAATTTAATTGCAGAAGTATTGACAATCAAAAGAGGAGTAGATTTCACTTGTTTCTCCTGCAAATTTTCAAGAATTTTCCTGAGCCACATAATCTTATTAGTTGCTTCTACAACTACCACATATTTTGCCTCTGTAGTGGAATCTGTTGGAACTAACTGTTTGTGTGACCTCCAAGAAAAAACTCCTGATCCAATACTCGTAACATAGCCTGAAGTAGACACTCCATTTTGGATTCTTAGCCAATTTAATTGCAGAAGTATTGTTAATCAAAGGAGGAGTAGATTTCACGATTCACTTGTTTCTCTTGCAAATTTTCAAGAATTTCCTTAGCTACACAATCTCCTTAGTTGCTTCTACAACTACCACATATTTTGCCTCTGTTGTGGAATCTACTTGAACAAATTGTTTGTGTGACCTCCAAGAAACAGCTCCTGGTACAAGACTCATAACATACCCTGAAGTAAACACTCAATTTTCCTTATCTCCATCAAAATCTAAAACAAAATATCCAATCAAGCTAAAATCATCCACTTGTGGATATTTTAGTCTAAAATCTTGAGTCCTTTTCAAGTACTTTAGAACTCTTTTTGTAGCAGAGCAATGTCCCTCACAAGGTTTTTGTATAAACCTGAAAAGGATTCCAACAAAAAATGAAATATCTGGTCTGGTAGTGGTGAGGTAGATAAGATTTCCCACAAGTTGTCTATACTTAGTTGCATCCTCAAATTCATTTCCTACTTTAGATGTGAGTTTTAGATTTTGTTCTATTGGAGTGGACAAAAGATTGCATCCAACCTTGCCAAACTTTTTCAACAATTCTCCAATGTACTTATTTTGAGAGAGGAATATATATCTTGGATGTTGGGTCACTTCAATGCCCAAATAGTAATGAAGGTGTCTGAAATCTGTCATCTCAAATCCTTTCTTCAATTCTTTCTTTATGGATGCAATATAATTTTCATTGTTCCCTATTATCAACAGATCATCTACAGATACCACAGGATAGACAACAGTTTTGCCAACATTCATGAAAAATAAAGTTGCATCATCGAGGTTTGTTGAGTATGTTGTCATTGATGTCAAGCAATAGATGTAGCAAGAGCTGGTGCAGGATGCAGAGTACATGTAGGTGTCATCATTGATGTCAGGGTTTGGAGGCCATTGATGTGATGGGTTTACAAGATGATGTAGCATAACCACGAAACCCTAGTTGGAGCACAAACCCTAGGGTTTGGGTCCTTTGTGCAACTAATGATGATGCAAATTCATGTTCTTGGCTTATGGATGTTGTGGACATTGCAGGTGGAGGATGAAACCCTAGCTATTGGATAAAACCCTAGTCCTAGGGTTTGAGTTCCTTGGATGATGGAGACATCGCATCTTTGATTGGAGTTTTGAAATTGCAGAGCATTGAGTTTGTATTGAAAACCTCTTTAATTGGATTCTACTCATTTTGTTGAATCTGGTGGTATGTGGAGCGTTTCAAGGGCCTTCACAGTTTGTGAGAAATGTTGGTTTAAAGATGAAGCCCCAAGCTATGGACCAAAACACCAAAGGGTTGATGATGTGGAAATTCTTTTTGGCCCAAAAGAATTAAGAAGCTTTTATTAAAAAATCAAAAAATAAAATAAATTTATGGAGGTCAAGTCATTTGGACTATTGTCATAGTAAAAAATAAAGGTAAAGGGAATTTAAATTCCTAAGTATTGGTCGGCCACTTTTTAGACATTTCTCCAAGATCTAATTACAATCCAAAGGGGATTAAGTTAAAAACTCAAATATTGAATTTCGCTCCCTCCAAAATTGTCGGCCACAATTACATTCTCATAAAACTATATAAACACATCGAATACCTCTCCAAAGCAATAAGCGAATAAATGAAGGTGTTCCTCTGCAGCCAGGAAAATTTGGGTGGAAGGTTTTGATTTGGGTTCATGTTTTAATTTTTATTTTGGAGATTCGTTGTTCTTACAAAACTGTAACTCGCTCCTTTCAACATGATTTTCTGGGATTTACTCTGCGATCGTGTAATTGAAGGCAAAATTCACTTTGGTTTCATGTTGTGACTTGCGTCTTGGAGTTTAGTTTTGTTTGCTTTTCTCAGCTCTTGCAAAATTTTTTGTGGCACTAAGTGAAGGTCTAAGGATACTCTTATGTGATGAAAGGCAAACTTATGTGATTACACCTCTGCGACTAATGCACATCCCTCTGCCAGTTTGAAGTTGAAGAAGATTTGAGTCATAATTTTAAAACTAGGTCAGTTTGACTCAGACTCAGCCTTGTTGACTGAGTCATACCCCTACCAGGATCGACTAGGTCAATCATCCAGTTCGACGGTCGTTTCGTTACCAAACCGGCCGAGTTGGTCACCGATTTGCAATGTTTAGTAGCGAACCAGTCGAACTGATCGAGCCCAACTTAAACCCACGGGTCTCGGCGGCAGGTATCAGGCATGATGTAGATTCTAGAGGCCCACCAAGAGAGCTGGAAAAATTTCAAAGGGGACATTTAATCCTCGAAAACCACTTCTAATCTATGCAACCAGACTGCCGAAAAAGAATCCAAAAGTTGGTGGTGGCTCACGTGATTGGGTCTGCAATATTTGTGGGCATCACTTTGTTAGCAGCTATACTAGGGTGAAGCAACACATTTTGGCTATACAGGTAAAGGAGTCAATATGTGTCCCTGAAAGAACCTGGATTCAGCTCAAAGAGAGCAACTTTGGAGGCTAGAAAAGGCAGCCACTGGAAAAGGATTGTTTTCTAGTAGACATGTTGATCCATCCACAAATATTCCTCCATCCAATGCTTCATCAAAAAAGTCAAAGGCTTCTACTGGTGCATCTCATTCTTGTGCAATGGGTGGTACAGTGTTTGGGATGTACAACATTCTAGATCGAGATGACATAGATGATGCAATTGGAAAATTTCTTTTTACCAATGTAATTCCTTTCCATGTTGTTCATTCTCTTTATTCCAAGGAAATGGTCCAAGCAATTGCAAAAATAGGGCCTTCATATGTACCACCCAGAGAACATAAACTACGAACGACGATTTTAGATAGACAAGTGTCCAAAATTGATGTGCAGAAAGATAAAATGAGACAAACATGGTTGAGGTTTGGTTGCTCTATTATTATGGATGGATGGACTGACATCCGAAAACGCCCACTAATCAACATCATAGTGACATCTTCAGAAGGTCCATTCTTTCTTAAAGCTGTTGACTGTTCTGAAAAGCGCAAGGATGCATCTTTCCAATTTGAGCTTCTTCAAGAAGATATAGAGGATGTTGGGCCTGATAGTGTGGTGCAGGTTGTGACAGATGCAGCAGCAATTTGTAGATCAATTGGGTTATTGATTCAAAACAGGTATCAACACATTTTTTGGATTCCTTGTTGTGTGCATGCACTCAATAATGCACTGAAGGACATTAGCAAGATTCAGTGGATATCAGACTTGGTGTCAGCAGCAAGAGATGTGCAGATGTTTATCTACAACCACCACACCTCCTTGGCTATGTACAGGGTTCACACGAGGAAGGAATTCCTCAAGCCCACTGATACTAGATATGCTAGCTATTTTCTCTTATTCGAGAGGATGATAGAGGTACAAGCACCTCTACAATCCTTGGTTGTGAGTTCAGAGTGGGGAAGGTGGTCAGAATCAAAGTCAGACACTGGGAAGAAGGTTAGGCTTCAGTTGTTGGACAATGATTGGTGGGCAGATTGTTCTTATTTGGTGTCATTCTTGGGCCCTATTGTGGAGGTCATTTGTTACACTGATTCAGATGCTCCTAGTCTTGGAGAAATCTATGAGACCTTTGATAGCATGTTGGGTCATGTGAAGGTAGCCATTCAGCAGAGGGAGCCCTCATTAGAGTTCTATACTTCCCAGATTCGACCCATCATTCAGTGTAGGTGGGATCACATGAACACACCTTTGCACATGGCAGCATGCATTAAACCCAAAATGGTATGTTGAGAGACCTGGGAGGGTGCCTCCTATTGATGATCTAGAGGTAAAGAAAGGCTTCCTAGATGCAATTGCAAAGATGTATAGTGAGGAGGAGGGGTCAAGATTTTGAAGATAGTTTGTTCAGTTTGCATCTCTTAGTGGCCCCTTCAACACACGTGGTGCTCGGGCAGATCACATAGATCTTGCCCAAGATGACCTGATTGGTTGGTGGAGGATGCATGGGGATGATGCTCCAGAGCTCAAAGATCTAGCCATGCATTTGTTGTCTCAGATTGCTAGTTCCTCTGCAGCAGAGAGGAGTTGGTCCACATATAGCTTCATCCACTCTATCAAGAGGAACAAGCTTACCTCTAAAAGAGTGGAGAAGTTTGTTGTTGTGCACAGTGCCCTATGTCTTGAGCATAGGAAGACACCTGAGTATTTGAAGGGACCAGCAACACGATGGGATGTTGATCCAAAGGATGATGCACAGGTAGATATGGAGGAGAGACTTGATGAGAGACAGATGGGGTTGGTTGGTGTGCCACTTAGCATGTTTGAGAATGCTAGTGATTCAGATTCAGATGGTGATATGGTTGATCCTGATTTATTCATGCAGCAACTGGATGCAGAGACTAGCGGGGCATTACCTTAAGGCTTGAGCATTACCTTGGGGCATTACCTTGAGGCATATTGATATTTTGCATTATGCTCGTTTATCTTTTGATATGGTGATGTTCTTATGTTATTTTGACTCTATAAAATTTTTATTCTTGATGTATCAAACTTGACTTTAATCTTTTATAATTCTATAAAATTTGGACTCTTGATGTATGATGTATCAGACTTGACTTTTATAATTTTATGTCAATATTGAATATTCACTGTTTAGTATTCAATGTTCATAGTAGGAAGTGGAACATCAATATGGTTTAAAGTTTAAAGTTTAATCATAATGTATGATGTATGATTATAAGTTAGAATTTTAAATTTATATGATATTAGATAATGA
>APFE030518802.1:131749-166546 GCA_000404065.3 Pinus taeda
TTATAAGTTTTTAAGACCCTGACGCTCCCCCACGTTTCCTAAAAATTGGTGGGGAGCTTTTGCATAGGCCGCTCCCGCGTACCCTCGCCCCCTTGCTCCCTCGCTCCCTCACCCCCTCGTGAAATCAATTTTTTTTTGTTTAAACTATTTCCTAGCTCTTCTACCCCTCTCCCAGGCCTATAAAGGTGACCCAAGCCCCTTACACTGTTGAGAATTCAATAGGGCAATGTATATATTAATTCTCTTAACTTGATAACTGTTTGTGTTACCTTTTTACTTATTAGCTTTGATCTTTATTATTCCAATGTGCAATACATCAAACAACTACCAAAACAATAAGAACAGTGACAGTATATAGGCTGCAAGCCAGGGCCAAAACCCCTCCTCTTGAGGGGAAAACCCGAAAATCTCTTCTTATCTTTCAAATCTTTCAATTGACAAATACCATGACCTAGACTCAGACATATACCCTCCAAGATCAAGTCTTCCTCAGCCTCCAGCTGCAATATCTTCAACCTCCTAGTGAATCTGAAATTATGCTGTTGAGCAACTATTGCTTCTTCTTTAGGAGACTTTGATCTCCCTCTAACTGCTCTTCCCTTGACTTCGCTTGCCTTTCTTTGAGTCCTAGGGCTAGTAGGAAACCCTAAGAGACCTTTGCTTGCCTTCTTGCTCTTCTTACTTCCAAAATTGAACCTTAGACTTCCCCAGTGCAGAAACCCTAACTCCGCACTTCCAAAAGAATCTGCTACTCAGATTTCGCACTGCCCCAGAAGATTTTGCTGCCCAGATTTCGCACTACCCCAAAAGATTCTGTTGCCCAGATTTCGCACTGCCCCAGAAGATTCTGCTACCCAGAAGAAACTATTGCCCAGATTTTGTATTGCTAGAAGAATGTAGAGAGACCCAAACACGACTTTCCTTCTTCTCTTCTTCGTATTTCCCTTTTCGACCTTCTGCTACTTCCTTCTTCGCATGAGAGATGAGTGAATGAATGATCCAAATGGAGGACAAGTTCTTCTTATATATAGGCTTCCTTCAAGGGTGGACGTGGCTCTTCATGTAGGTCGACTTGACAGCTCATTAGGCCAACTTGATCTTGGAGGTATTTTTTTGACATTTTCAACACAAAAATGAATTTCCTTTTACAATTTATAATGCTGCCCAGAAGAAACTGATGCCCAAATTTCGTATTGCCGGAAGAATGTCGAGAGACCCAAACACTTCGACTTTCCTTGCCCTTCTCTTCTTCATATTTCCCTTTTCGACCTTCTGTTGCTTCCTTCTTCGCATGAGAGATGAGTGAATGAATGATCCAAATGGAGGAAGGGGTCTTATATATAGGCTTCCTTCAAGGGTGGACATGTAGGCCGACTTGACAGCTCATTAGGCCGACTTTATCTTGGAGGTACTTTTTTGACATTTTCAACACAAAAATAAATTTTCTTTTACAATTTACAATGTGCCCATAGGGTCTTTCATATATGACAATGACTCCTATACCTAGAACAAACCTTAGAAGCACTCAATGGGTGCTTGACCTATAAAATAATTTCCTTGGGCAAGAAACCCAAGCTCAATAATAATAATAATAATAATTTCTTTTTCATTTTATATATACAAGAGTACATTTCACAATTATGAAGACCAAACCTAGTCACATTCTTCAACACTCCCTCTTAACTAGGAAGGTATTCATAAGAGGTACATGGTTATTCTCAATCTGAAGAGATCTCATAAGAAGAGTCGAATTGGTAACCCATATGTCTAGCATCATAATAATCAGCATTGTCACATAGTAAGGCTTTGACTAATAGCTCTATCTCTCCACAAGATCAAAGCAAAATGTTGGCGAGGCCAATGATGTATCGACACCATCATCATTGTCTCTCCAAGGTACATACCCCACCCTAGTGTTCACGGAGTATGCCCTCCCGTTGGACTATCCACGACTACTTTTATCTTGAATTCCCTACCACATTCTCAAAGAGTATCAAATGCCAGATGGTTACCTAATCCTCCATTCTTTCTTCCCAAGTGAAGGCAAGAATATTGTGTCTATCTCTCCCTCTCAATTAGGGAGGACAAATCCACCAAACCAAGCTTGTCCCTTAAGTATACAAGCTTCTTGTTTGGAATTGTTTTCGTCAATATGTCAGCAACCTGCTCATCAGTGGAGATATACCATAGTTGCACCACACCATTTTGTACTAGCTCTCATATATAGTGATACTTGTAGTTGATATGCTTTGTCTTCCCATGAAACACTAGGTCCCCAGTCAAACGAATACAACTGATGTTATCACAATGTATCACTGTAGGGTTCATTGATCCTTCAAATAAGTCAGATAGCAGCTTCCTTAACCAAGTTACTTCCCGGCTAACTTCACATGTTGCAACATATTCTCTAGTTTCCTTTTCCTGTTCATGGCCTTCACTCAGACTTATGGTTGTTAGTCTTGGTTTAGTGCATGACACATGAAGCAGAGAACCATATCTGTCACTCCCTCTCAACTAGGAAGTATCTCTTTATCCGGACTTCCTCTTAATCTTAGGGAGATATGTTCTATTCATGCTTCCTTTGGGAGATTAGCTTCTTCTTTTTGACATCGGAGAATCTTTCGTGACTTCCAACCATTTCATCAGAGTTATCATCATCCCCATCATGCTTATCACATCAATGAACATCTTCACCAAGTTGATGATTGTGTACCTGCACAACTTTAATAGCAAGTACAACCAATTCTACAGAAGCATTATGTTAGCCATATGAGAATCACAAAAGCATTTCAACTTTATATAAGAGACATATACTTGTTAACATCTTCGTTAGGGACTTGTCATAATAATATTCCATTCCATCTAGGGTTTCAATGTTTCTTCCAAGGATATGACATACCTTACTTCAACATTTTGCAAACCCTAGAAACACTTTACACAAATATAGATCTACAAAGCATCTAACAACCTTACAAAATACATATCTTAGACTTCTCACTAGGGATTCATACAAATCCTAGATTTGATACAAAAGGATCAATCAAAGTCAATCATAGCTTAGTCATTATCATGACTAGCTTCCACTAGAGTTAGTTCCAAACCCCTAGATTTTCAATCAACCATCAGACAGTCAATAACATGACCAACTACTACTAGGGTTAGTTGCAAACCCTAGATTTCCGAGCAATCATCAATCTCAACCAAAAATTCAAATTTCAACAAATCTCTCACACATCTCAAGTTAACATTCATTAGAGATTTCTACTTCAACTAAGGTTCAACCCCAAAACCCTAGAATTCACAAATTCATCAAACTTTATACAAATCTCAAACCATCATATTCCAGAGATTTTTACTTTAACTAAGGTTTAATTTCAAAACCTTAGAATTCCATTTTCACAATCTCAACAATCATTACATACATAGATATGTGATTGTTACATTTCACACTAGACAATGTTACTACTAGGATTTAACCGCAAAACCCTAGATTTTCATTTCCAACAATCACTTAAAAGATTTCGGATTGTTATATTACAGACACTAGACAATTTTAACTTTCCTAAGGTTTAGCTATAACACCCTAGATTTTCAGATATCATCATCCTAGAATCTCAGACAAGGACTTCCATTAAATCCTAAAGCTCATGACCATCAATGACTAGGTCAACACATATCTAGGAATTCATAACCATACACAAACATATCATATGTCTTAACAATATTAATACATCTTGACCTAGACCAACCTAAGATTTCAACCAAAAGGACATATCTATTTCATGCAAATACATTTCATATCATGTGTTAGTCAAACCCAACTTCTCAACAATATCAAATAAGAGTTATACACTTAATCATTTCGATCACTATAGGGTTTTATTAGACAAACACACACATACCAAGGAAATCATTTTTAAGACAGTATTAGGGTCTTGCTCACACATTCCACCAAACCCTAATGAGCTAGGTTTCCAATGTAGAACACAACAAACCCTACATTACCAAAACTTCAAAGGTTCATGATTTTGGATTTTATCATTCATCCCTAAACAGTTAGGTTTTCCTTACCATACCAAAATCCTAAACATGACATTATCAATAAAACTTCTTCTAACATTTCACAATATCCCTAAATAGTTTAGGGTTTCAGACATTCACAATAGCATACCCTTCGGTTAGGGTTTTCTAAAACCTATCTAGGGTTCCTAGAAAAATCAACTAAGAGTGGGGTGGGTAGATTTATCAAGAGATGAATCTCCCAAACAAGAATCACTAAGATTCAATACAGCTTATTCATAACAAGGTTAGTAATAGATCATCAAATGAATAATCCTTTCAATCAATGTATTCAAAGCATACCTTAGTTCCTTGACTAACCTTGTTTTAAGAGATCCTCCTAGCAGATGTTTTTCCTAATCATGGCAACAGAGGGAGAAAGGTGATTAGTATTTAATATAATCAAAACTAAATGAGTACATGAACCCAAAACTGAAAAGACATGAGATACTTATCTTTGAGAGTTGTTGGGGGCTTCCTCCAAAGCTTGAGCGAAACCTACAAACTGGAACAAACAGAGTGTTGTTGAGGTGGATGTTGCTCCCATCTTCTAGCTTTATAGATGATGATCCAATGCCTTTCACTGGATATCTCTTGTTGTCTCCAAGTTCCATAGAATATGCAGGTTTTCCTTTTGATAAGGTCTTTAATTGGTGGGAGTGACTAGTCATGTGCCTTGATGCACCACTATCAATCACCTAGATGTCTACATCTTGAAATGTCCCACAGAGAGCCGAGAAGAGTCCTTCATCCCTTTCCTTGAGTGATACCTTCTTTGAAGAGAATATGAGATTCCATACTTCTTTGATACCTTTGAGATGGCTTGCAATCTTTGTGATGACCTTCTTCATTGTAAAGGAAATCTTCATGATGCCCTTAGAGAACCAAAGCCCCGATACCATGTTGAGAATTCAATAGGACAATGTACATGTCAATTCTCTTAACTTGATAAATGTTTGTGTTGCCTTTTTATTTATTAGCCTTGATCTTTATTATTCCCATGCGCAATACATCAAACAACTACCAAAGCAATAAGAACAGTAACACAATATATACGCTACAAGCCAGGGCCAAAACCCCTCCTCTTGAGGGGAAAACCTGAAAATCTCTTCTTATCTTTTAAATCTTTCAATTGACGAATACCATGACCTAGACTCAAACAAATACCCTCCAAGATCAAGTCTTCCTTGGCCTCCGACTACAATATCTTCGACCTCCCAGTAAATCCGAAATTTTGTTGTTGAGCAACTGCTGCAACTGTTGCTTCTTCTCTAGGAGACTTCAATCTCCCTCTAATTGCTCTGCCCTTGACTTCGCTTGCCTTTCTTTGAGTCCTAGGGCTAGTAAGAAACCCTAAGAGACCTTCTCATGCTCTTCTTGCTTCCAAAATCGAACCTTAGACTTCCCTAGTGCAGAAACCCTAACTTCGCAATTCCAGAAGAATCTGTTGCTCAGAGTTTGCACTACCCCAGAATATTCTGTTGCCCAAATTTCGCACTATCTCAGAAGATTCTGCTACCCAAAAGAAACTGTTGCCCAGATTTCGTACTGCCAGAAGAATGTAGAGATACCCAAACACTTCGACTTTCCTTGTCCTTCTCTTCTTCGTATTTCCCTTTTCGACCTTTTGTTGCTTCCATCTTCGCATGAGAGATGAGTGAATGAATGATCCAAACGGATGATGAGTTCTTCTTATATATATGCTTCCTTCAAGGTTGGACATGGCTCTTCATGTAAACTAACTTGACAGCTCATTAGGCCAACTTGATCTTGGAGGTATTTTTTTGACATTTTCAAGACAAAAATAAATTTTCTTTTACAATTTACAATGTGCCCATAGGGTCTTTCATATATGACAATGACTCTTATACCCAGGACAAACCTTAGAAGCACTCAATGGGTGCTTGACCTATAAAATAAATTCCTTGGGCAAGAAACCCGAGCTCAATAATAATAATAATAATTTCTTTTTCATTTTATATACACGAGAGTACATTTCATAATTATGAAGACCGAACCTAGTTACACATTCTTCAACACATATTTCCTCACAACTATCTCATTGCATTTGTGTGAGCATTTGTGAAGAGTTTGTGAGCAGTTGGAGTTGGTTTTTGGAGCAGCATTGAAGAGTTTCTTGGGCAATATTTTGAGCAGCATTGAGAATTAATTTTTGGAGCAGCATTTGCCATTGAGTTGGTTTTTGGAGCAACATTGGTTGTGTGTTTTTGTTCTAATCTCTATATATTACAAATATTGGATAGTGCACTGGGTGCCATTTTGATATAATAGATATATTCATGAGCATACTTTGATCAGGTGTTGTCTTCTCTCTATTATTCTAATGCTTTGAGTTTGGAAAGATGGATAAAAAAATTTTAAATATGATTTTTCATTAAAAATTAAATCTTTAATGTACTTTTTACAAAGACCGAGTCATTGGAATCAACTAGTCCGAATTGATACCGAGTCGGAGTTGACCCTCGGCCAGTTCAAAGTCCAAGTCTGAGTTTTAAAACATTGATCTGAGTATGGAAGTTATATGGTTCGAATATGAGATTTCCTGGATTGAAGTTTTTGTGCCTTAGTAATTCGCTCTTCAAGACAAAAGGATCTGGGATAAATTACCTTCTAAGGCAAATTTATGATTGTACTCTGAAACAGATTCATTGATCCTGAGGCTTTAATTCAGCTTGATCAAAACAAATTTCAGTGGCAACAGTGTGTAGCACTGTGGTATTTTTCAGATCACCATAGGTCTGCATATCTAAGATATCTTCAGTCTCTTTTAGGATCAGGTCCGGCTTGTGGTATATCTGGCATATTCTTTGGCACTGAAGATATGAATTCTTCAACATGATTAGAAAGTTACCTTTAGAATAACAATTGAGGCAGCCTTGGATCTTTGAAGGCATCTGAACCTGCATCTATGTGGAACAGTCTTGATACATGGCTTGCTGATCTGAGTCCTAATCCATGTTCAGTTGAGGCAAGTTGTAGTTGGTTTCTTGAAGTTAATACGCTGGGCATGTGTCCAGTTCTGTGGAAGACTTTGCAAGCAGCTTGGATAATCTGTGCCCTAACAAAATTTGTGCTATACACCTGAGCTGACTTGTGGGCAAATTTGAGATCTCCACTTTGAATCAAGTGCAAGATTCAAATCCTCCTCATAGTCCCTGCTGATTTAATCTTTGACACCTTATATTGTAATTCGAGCATGCTAAGGTGACCAAGTGCTGACTCGATCCTGCAATTGTCCTACATTTTGCGTTTGTCGAAGTTCTGGAGTTGACATCATTTGTAGAGGTTAAAACAGATCTATGCATATTGAAGGATTGTGCAAACCTCCTTGTACACCAATCTGAAGCAGCTCCATATGATTGTTGAGAAGTCCAGTTGCTATTCTTCAGACCCTTGGTGACAAACAACATTCTGATCAAAGAAAAGATAAAAGTTTTGATTTGATTGCAGACTAATTAATCTACTGTGCCCAGCTCGGTGGCATCATAAAACTAAGAGGTGACCTGCCAAAACCCGATCTGTTGGTATGACGACCTTAGCTCATGAGTCATCACTATATTGTCTGAGTCCTCTAGAAGTATGGCAAGTGTATTTCTAGGGAGTGATTGAAAACAGTGGCAGAAAGGAGCATTAGATCATCTTCAGACATAATTGCTTCAGAAGTGTCCACAAGATTTGGGTGATAAGATATTATATACACTAATAATGCTCACTAATACCATGGAAAGCAGAGATAAGATATTTCCTTGATTTGAAATATATGACAAAGTTTGGTCCAGACATCTTCACAGCAGAGGTTTGATCTGAAGAAAGGCTTGACAGAAGTTGGATAGGAAACTGGGTTAAACAGTGATTAGATTGTTCCATTTTATTTGACAATTATAGATCTGGTAGATGGATGCCAAAGGATATAATATTGTGATGGTCGATATCACTAATAACGCTATATGACAGATGTGATTTTGACCTTGCATAACAGTGATCTCTCTGATTGATAGTGACAGTGACCCTGTTGAAGTTGTGGCAGCAGAAGTATGGAAAGGCAGAGGCATTGAAGTTGGACACCGGAAGCAGGAGGTGCAGAAGGAGGACCAGAGGCAGTGATAGCTGCAGCAGAAGCACAAAGAGTGACAGCAGCAACAGTGAAGGTAGCAGAAGCAGATAAGTTGCAGCAAAGTATGATGGACCAGCAGTGGCAGTGGAAGTTGCAGCAGCAGTGGCTTGCAGAAGAACTTAATGTGGTAGCAGTAGCAGATGCAGTGAATGAAGGAGTAGGAACAGCAGTAATTGGTTGACTGATTGATTGTACAGGAGACTAAAGACTCCTGCAGACTTAGTCTACATATCTTCAGAATTGGGAGTCTTGTACTTCCTTCCAGCACAACTGGAAAATTGTGTATGTAATCATACATGTAACAAAGCTTGGTTGGACAACACATTTCTGGTGTACTGTCTCTCATGTGATGTGATTTCTTGTGTCTCATGTTTATTGCTCTGAATATTTAAATTAATTAAACAATTGTGAAAAATCCAGGAAATATTGATTCAACAAGATTAAAGTGTTTGAAATTTAATTTCAGAAGATGCTTAGTCAATTTTCCATGTCAGGCTCATGGTGCTTGTTTTAGGCCATATTTGATGAGTTTGTATACTTTTTGTTCTTGTCCCTTCACAACAAAACCTTTTGGTTGAGACATAAAAACATTTTCTTTAGCAAGGGTAGCAAGGCTAAGGGCAAGAAGGGCAAAGGAGAGGTCAGGTCCAATGAGAAGGGCATTCTAATTGTCCTGGTAAGAAGAAGGGGGCAGGGAAGGGTCATTGTTCTGCATCAGCAGAGGTAGATAATTTTTCTGCCTAGTTCGAGAAGGATTTTCCATTGATAGCTTGCATGGCAAGCTCAGCAAATAGCATTATGTGGAATATTGATTCAGGAGCTTCCTTCCACATGACCAGGAACAGGAAGAGTTTCATCCACCTAAAGGAGAAGGGCATGCAAGTTCAGATTGAGCTAGGAGATGATGGTCAGTGTGTAACTAGAGGAATTGGTACTGTCAACTTTGAGAGGGAGTCAAGTAATTCCCTTCATCTCAGAGATGTTCTTTTATGTTTCAAGATTGAGGCAAAATCTTGTTTCAATAGCCACCATTGAGGACAAGGGATATGATATCATCATCAGCAGAGGTAAGACGCACCTCCAGCACTTAGCTTTTGGATGTAAGAAGCAGATAGCTGTGAGGGTGAAGAATCTCTACAAGTCGCAGGTAGAGACAAGTGCAACCTTGAGTAGCAACACAGGTAGTGCATAGAGTAGAGAAGTGATGGTTGAGCAAAAGCAAGATAGAGCTCTCAAGATGGAGGCTCAGTTGGTATCTCAGTTTCAGTCTAAGCTAGTTGGCAGTTGGGTTGACCAGCAAGATGATGAAGAGGAGGAGCCGAGCTCGCGGAGTATGGTGGGAAAGAACAAGTCTGCAGAGCAGCTTCTGCAAAAGAAAGCAGGGAAATCTTCTAGTTCAAAGGAAGCAGTTGCAGCGGCGGAGAACTTGGTAGTGTTTGGGACAGATCTAGGTGGACAAGGTTCTTCCAGGAACACCTTCCTCGCTAAAAGGGAGTGTTGAAAATTAGCGAGAAACACGATTACTTGATTTGTGCCTTAATTCAAGGAATCAAAGTCGAGTTCCTTATTTTGCGCATGGTTGAGTTCCTAAAATTTGGGAGTTCCCCTAAAAATTAGGAGTACATGAGGCAGTTACTAATATGTTGAAGCTGAAGGTCGAGTTTTGATCTTCTAGTGTGAGTTAAATTAGGAACTGAAAGCTTATGTAGAGTTAGCCTCCTAAATTTTAGGATAATCCAGTTAACTAGTTTTGTTGACTTTTGTAAACTAGAAAAGCTCTAGCTCAATTCCTTAATTAGAAATTCATTAATTTTAACCATTCAAATTGCCTTTAAAAGGAGGAACGAAGGCACAACTTTAATCATTGTTTTGGTGAGCACAAGTTGGTGAGACCAAGCAATAGGAAGCACAAGTTTGTGCGTGGAGCTTGTAAGAGAAGAGTGTGCAAGAGAAGCTTGTGCACAGGTTGGTAGAGGGTAGCAGAGATCAGCAATCTTGCAAGGGTTTCAAGCTTAGATCAAGCTGAAAAGACAAGTGTGTCTTTCAGATTGAAACAGTTGTATTTTGTAAGATATCAATTGCTCAATTTTTCTATCAATAAAATCCTCATCAGGCAAAGGGTTTTCCTAGTTGGGTTCCCTAGTAAAAAAAAATTGTGACTGTGTTTTATTTATGTTCTATTCCACTACAAATTTGAAGTAGAGAAATTTTGTGTTTTAGTGAAAAGAAACTCGTTTTCAGTTTTTCAAATTGTTCACTATAATAGTTGCAGAATTTCAAGGAAATTCTACACAAGATTGGTATTAGTGCAATGTTTTCCACTAGATTCTATCATGTATGAGGGTATAGAACTAGCATTTAATCAAGAGTACCAAGCCCTCTATGTATCCTGATGTTGGTGGCATTGATTGTGAACTCCTTTGTCATGACCCTAATAAAATCACTAATTGAGCATGCGAAGTTTTTTCTAGCTTATTTTAATGCTTTGATCCAGTGATCAAATTTTAGCTCAAAAATGAAAGTGCCTGGAAGGTTTCAAAATCGGCATCAAGTCGAAGTGTTCGTCATTCTAAATCCAACGACATTCGTTTCACCTCAATCAGACATCGTATGCTCAAGTTATCATGTTCTGATCGTTTGGCCCAACAGCGAAAAAATTAGCAGGTTTGCTGACTGGGCTACTGTATTGTTGACATCATCAAGCCCATTGTGCAGGTATGGAGCAATGAAGTTCTGCCAAGTGCCAGCCTCATATTGGTCGAAATGTCGCAGTTTGATTGGGTTATGTTTTATGTGGTGGACCAATTAGGGTGTGCCATGTGGCCCAACCAGAGGCTAGCAACATGGCACGCTACGGTTGGCCAAAATTATGGTTATGGTCAAACAGGTTGGGCAAGATTCTAACTTGTGACCTTGCATCCAGCAGCTTAGCGCCTTGCGACTGTGCCACAGGGGTGGTTCTTACCCCATAAGGGCACGGGCCTTTATTCGTTTTAACTCGGCATGTAATGGGAGGAGGGGTCAGGTTATCAGCCCCACCCGACTCAACATATAACCTTGGCCCAAAGGGTTGGGGCCCGGGGACAAGCCACAACCCCTGGTCACATATTTCCCACAAGACCCTCGACGGGAGCTGAACCGGAGCATCAACAGGAAGGGGCTAAAATGTAGCCCTAGCTTTGGTCGTATGCTACCTTACAAGACCGTGGCGAGGGCGCTTGGCAGAGGTAGTTTGTAAGGGGACCAGTCCCAGGCCATATGGCCACCAATGTGACCCTGGACACGCAAAACGGGGCTCGGCGGTACGGGCAGGCCGTTGGCCCGACTCTCGGCCCTATGGGCGCCCACAGGACCACGACCTAGAAGAAATGGCACTTAGGTCGGCGGGGGCCAGCGATTAGCCCAGCCCTCAGACCTATAGCGCCTACGTGACCATATTATTCTGCAATTAAGGGTTATTGGCAATTTAATTATCCAACAAATTACACCTTCAGCGAGCGAATGTGTAGGACAGTTAGATTGTTAGTCCGATTTGTAGGATGGGTAACAGAGAAACTAAAGACAGAGCTTGTTGAAGCCATAACTTGGAGAGTTTTCTTTTGGAGCTCAAGAAGAGTCTATATAGGGGTTTTTGGACATTCTGGATACAATGGTGACCTCTACTTGTTGATTAGAGCACATTTGAAGAAACTTTTTGCAGGTTCAAGTCCATGGATGTATGGATCAATCAATGCTTTGGAGCAGTTCTTGAAGGTGTTTGAGCATGGAGAAGGCCTTGTAGAGGTTTTCGTACCTTCAAACGTTTATGCAACAGCGGTTACTTGCAGGGTTCGGCTCATTTATTCTTTTCTCACTATGTCTTGTTGAGGAAAGCTTTGTTTTGTATTTCAATGTGGAATTGAAGTACTTGTATGCTCATGTATGTTTATTTTCAGATGGAGTGTTGGGTCTTTGAAAGAGACACCTTTTATTGTTGATGGTTTTATGACTCACTGTAGGTTGTCATGATGTTTATAGTGAGAATTCTTTGCAGGAGAACTTTTCCTTGAAGGGGAAAATAATGTTTTAAAACTCCGACTCGGGTTTGGAACCGGTCGAGGGTCGGCTCCGACTCCGTATTGACTCGGCCGATTTGATTTCAATGACTCGGTCGTTGTAAAAAATACATTAAATATTTTTTTAATGAAAAAACATAATTTTAAAGATTTCCATTCATGTTTCCAAACACAAAGCATTAGAATATAGAGAGAAAACAACATATGATCAAAGTAGGCTCAAAGTAGGCTCATGATTATATCTATTATATCAAAATCGCACCAAGTGCACTGTCCAATATATACTCGATATAGAGACCAAAACAAAAGCACATAACCAAGGAGACTCTAAATGCCCTCTACAACAAAAGTAAAATGTAAAACACCACTAGTCACCAATACTACTGGCCACTGCTAGAGAAGCCAACATCCTCTGGCTCAGACTCTGAATCAGAGCCAGACAAGGAAACCCATGGCTCCTCCTCCTCCTCATCACCATCTCCAACTGCAACTGTAGAAGTAGTAGCACTAGCAAGTGCAACAGCTGCATGCTGAGATAGACGAAATATGTGCTTCTTTCGTGGCTAAGTAGAGGAAGTGCCTGCAACTAGATGACTTGGGGTTGGGCCTGGTACAAGTGGATCTGCATTCAACTGAACATTATGTTCAACTAATGCCTCCGCCTGTAAATCCAAATTAATACCAATATCCTCGTCAGAATCAAACACTGCTAGATGACTCTCCACTACCCAATCTGATGTTGGATCAATATCGTCTAACACAATGGGATCTGTATCAGGTCTTTTGTTCAGCAATTGGTTGCGTCTTGGCCGGAGGTTGTATTGGACATAGACTAGATCATCTAATCGTTTTTGTTCCAAATGGTTTCTCTTCTTCGTGTAAATCCTCTCAAAGACAGACCAATTGAGCTCACACCCAGTAGCACTACAAGTTTGACTCAAAATATGGATTGCAAACTTCTGCAATTGAGGACAATGGCTACCAAATGCCTCCCACCATTGTGCTGCAAAAAACATAGTTGTGTAATGAGTTAGCTCAACAATTTATATCCAAACTTCAAATTAAAAACTATTTAACAAAATAAGAATTTGAAAATTGAAATTGTTTGTTTACCTGGCTCGTCTGCTTCCCTTGCAATCCTTTCTAGGTTCTTGCCAAAGGTCCCTGTGGCTCTGCTGAAACAAGTGATCGTCGGTGTATCTCCAGCTGATCACTCTCTTTAGGGACCATGCAGTCAATGTAGTCAATCAATCCATCTCTAACCTCCCCAGTCAAAGCTTCTGCCTTCAGAGCTTTATAATGATACCTTGGGTTCAGAAAAAACCCAACTGCATGTATAGGGTGATGGAGTTGATTGTTCCATCTTTGATCAATGATTTCCCAAATGGGCCCATACTTAGCCACTCTATCCTTGTATATTGCCTTTATTTGCTCCTTTGCTTGATCCATAGCCTCATAAATGAAGCCCATAGCCAATTTTTCCTCATCCACCAACCGCAACACCTTAACCAGTGGCTCAACAACCTTCACAATCTCTTCTCCCCTTTTCCAAAATATTTCTTCATTAATTTTCTTTTTCACATCTTTACCATCCTATTTGCAAGACCATTGACATTCATTCCATTCATCACTGGAAAACACCTTTTGCAAGTTTTTATGTTAGGAAAGCATAGATTGCAATGTCAAAAAATGAGTTGCAAATCTAGTGATGGCAAGCCTAATAATATCCCTACCCCAGGTGCGTTTCCTCATCAAGATCAAAATCCATGAATGATTGTAGATATATTTTGTTATGCTTTTGGCATGCTCTACAATGTTCTTGACCCAATCTATTTTGCCAATATCCTCAAGCATGAGGTCTATGCAATGTGCAGCACATGGGATCCAAAAGATGGTTTTGTGTTTTTCCTCTAACATTTTACCAACAAGAACATAGTTAGAGGCATTATCTGTGATGATTTGAACAACATTAGCCACCCCCATCTCTACAAGAACCTCATCCAAAAACTGAAACAACAAGTGTGCATCTTTCACCCTATCAAATGCATCAACTGATTTTAGAAACATGGTTCCCTGTGGACAAAAGATAAGAAAGTTTATGATGGTACAGTTCCTTTGATCAGTCCATCCATCTGACATGATGGTACATCCTGTTTTTGCCCATGAGCTTTTGTAATCTTTCAAATATTCATCAATGGAGGAAACTTCTTTTTGCAAAAGAGATCCCCTTAACTCATGCGTAGTAGCGCCTTTGAAGCACTTTCCAGTAGAAAATATGGCATCAAACATAGGTTCATAATATGGTGAACGAGAAGCATTGAAAGGGATATCAGCATCATATCACCATCTAGCTATGTAATCACAGGCAGTCTCTCTCAATTCTTTCTTCCAATGGTCATCTAAAGTGGGCTACATATGACCTCTATTAGCTTGAGGACCATGTGCACTATCAGAGGGAGAGGAGGGCGTGAAATAACTTTTGATATCACCCTTCTTTTTCATTCTACCCTTACCCTTTTCTTGAATAGACTCCAAAGAGGGAGGAACATAGCGAGAGGGGTTGGATGCATCAGTGAAAGGGATAGATGAAGAGCCCTCATAATCAAAATTGGGGTTGGCAGCCATCATTTGTTTTATACTCTCCTTCCTCCCAATTTCAGCCTCTATTTCTTTTTGCCTAGCTTTTTCTTGCTCAAACTTCTCAAAGTTATCTAGCAACTCCTTCCTAATCTCCCCAATTTGTGCCAATGGTGCTTCACAAGGAGTAATTTGGCCTCTAACACCAGCCAAGTGTTGTTTCAGCCTATGAATGCCCCCTCCACCCCCCTTAATTTTTCTATGACAAAATTTGCAATGCATTTGATTATCAATCATTTCACCATATGTCCAAGCAACATCTTTCATTCTAAGAGCCATTTTCTGATATTTGGACTCGGAAATGAAAGAAAAAAATCTAAAAATGAAAATAAAAACAAAACAAAAAACAATGCTTCAATGTTCATTTCTTTTACGAAAAATACTCTTTTCAATTTCCAGATTTTCACCACAAAAAACAAGCAAAAACAAATTTTAGAAGTGAAAAAAAAAATACCTCTAGGCACAAACCACCTCCTCAATGTTGCTCCAACAAACCAACTCCTCAATACTACTCCAATGGCTGCCCAAGAAGCTCCTCACAGCTGGTCCAATGATTATCGAAGACCCCTCACTGCTGCTCCAAAAACAAACTCCACAACTCTTCACAAATTTTCGCACAAATGCAATGAGATAGTTGTGAGAAAATGTGAGAGGTTGGGTAACTTTTATAGGCTTGGGAGAGGTAAATGTCCTTAAAGATAACCTAAAACCAAATTATAATTTAAGTTTGGGGTTCTTTTTCCTTCCAAAAGATATCGCTGGGTGTCTTTGGGCTTCGCTGGCCGGTTTAGCTGATTTAACTAGGGCCCGGCCGATTTGTTACCGAACTAGCTTAGTCTGGTTCGGTAACAAACTGGCCACCAGATCAGTTTTTTTACCGAGCTAGACTAGCCAAGGGTATCACTTGGTCAGCTCAGCCAAATCTAAGCCGACTCGACCGATTTTTAAAACACTGGGGGAAACTAGCCACTTGTTTTATCAGTGAACTTTATGTACTCTTTTTCACTAAATATATGGAGCGGTCTAGCTATGTTGGCAGGGCCGGAGATGTAGCCCAGGAAGGGTGAACTCCATCACCAAATTCTTTGTTGTTGCTCTTCATGAATGCTTGTATGAGTTAAATGATGAGATGTTGCTTATGTTTTAAGCTTACATGAAAAACTAACTCATAGTCCTCAAAGAGACCTTTGAAAACCTATTTTGTGATAAGACCCATTTTTCCTTGCAAAGCATCAAGAGAACGATCACTTTTTAGGAAGGAGAAGTTCTCCTCCAATTTCAGATCAAATTGGTATCAGAGCAAGGCTTGACCAAGTTGCAAGAATGCGCAAGAAGAGTTTCCAAGAGCTAGAGGAGATGAATTTGTCTCTTCATATGGAGAACATATAATTGAGGAAAATGCTAGAAATTGTTGAAGAGGAGAAGAGGCTTATGCGCCTTCAATTGCAGCATGTGCTTGAGGAACAAGTTGCTGAAAGTTCCACTCCCCTGACAGTAAAGGAAACCTCCAAAGTGAAGCTAATATGCGAGCAGGTTCAAACAGAGGTTATGGACCTTATGAGGAAAATGATGCATGTGCATTTTGTAAGCATGTCATGGATTCTCATCATATGTCAGTTGGTAAGAGTGGGTGGCTAGAGTCATCTACAAAGTCGTCATCATCATCTGAAGCAGAAAAGGTGAATGGCAAGTTTAAGGAGGTAATAAGCATTTCAAGTTCAAAACCTTTTGTTTATGTTCATAATACCTATTTTGCAGCATTTGAACAACATAATAGAGGTGTTGATATGAAATTGCTATCTAAAACGGGTTATGAAGGAGGAGGCCTTGGCATCAATGGCCAAGGGATCACGAATCCAAACATGGTACAAGAGAGACCAAAATATCAAGGATTGGGATATGGTCAAAGAGAGTTTGGAGAAAGCTCTAAACGGTTTGAGGCAAATTAGTCATCAGAGGATGATATGTCACACCAAGATGGTGGTGATAATGTTCACTTGTCCACTAAGAGAGATGAATGCTTTAAAGGACCTTACATGTCATCGTCCACTCCACATCATCAAAGTTGCAGCCCAATGGAAAGGTATAAATCTCATGGGTGTTTTCCAAATGTTGGTAATTTTGACTATTTGTGGAATATGTATCCTTGCACTTTTTGTGATGCATTTGACCATTGTGTGGTTGTTTGTGAGCAACGCATGGTAATGGTCAAAAGAATGGATCAGATTCTTGGCATCAAGCATGATGAATCTCCTTCACACTTGAGGACTTCCTTGTCGACAAGCAAGAGAAAGTACTTTTGTATCCATTGCAAGATGCATGGGCATGGAAATGATCGATGTTGGAAATTACATCTTGAGCTTTGTTCCAAGAAGGGAAAAGAGATTATGCAAACCAATGCAAAGGAAGCAAGAGGTCACAAAGAGGACTCGCAGTGTTCCTAAGGCAACCTTCAAAGCAAAGTTGATGCAAAAAGAGAACCCATAAGCCTAGGAGAGGCAAAGATTGGGTAAAGTGTTTGCATAGTTTGTTTTTGCTTTGTAAATTGCAAAAGCTTGTTGTTGTTTAGATGTTTGGGTACCTTTGTAAAGTGAACAAGAAAAATCACTATGAACAACAAGTATGTGTTTTTCATTGACATGTAATGTAGTTGGCTTGTTTATAAGTCCAAATGTTTGAGGAGTTTTGGAATGTAAAATGTTTGTCATCCAGGTTTGTCTACAAGTTTGTCATGTACTCACCAATGCAAGTGTTCAAGATGAAACTTGTTGTGAATAGAACCTTTGTTTAAGATTGTACAAGATGACTATGTTTTTGTAGGCAAAGGCAATGGTGTCATTGAAACTTTTGGAGCAGTGTACTTTTGTGTACAAGCTCAGTTTGACAATTGTAAAGCAAGTTTGCATTGCTTCTGATTTCCAAGATGGAAAGTCAAGTTTGTCTTCAACACTTGAACTGCAAGATGAAGTCGATTGAGCCATGAAAAATGGGGTTAAAGAGAGCGTTCAAATTCCACTCATTAGTGTTTTTGTTCCTACATCAGCAATAAGAATTTTGGCTCAATTAACAGGACAGTAGGTCTTCAGAAGAAGATGGGTGAAGTGCCTTGAATGGAGTTTAAAGGGCACCAATTGAAAACAGAGTATTATGGATTGAGCTTTTGGGTAATTTTGAGTTTCAGCCTCATTTTATTTACTAGGAGAAGTAAACTTTTGGAATCCAAAAGTTCCTCGTGGGGAGGTATGATCTGGTGATCAAATTTTAGCTCAAAAATGAAAGTGGCCCAGAATGTTTCCAAACCGACATCAAATCAAAGTGTTCGTCGTTCTGCATCCAATGACATTCGTTTCACCTCAATCTAACATCGTATGCTCAAGTTATCGTGTTCTGATTGTTTGGCCCAACAGCGAAAAAATTAGCAAGTTCGTTGACTGGGCTACTATCCTACTAAACATCGTCAGGCCCATTGTGCAGGTACGGACCAATGAAGTTCTACCAAGTGGTAGCCTCGTATTGGTCAAAATGTCATTGTTTGATTGGATCATGTTTTATGTGGTGGACCAATTAGGGTGTGTCACGTGGCCCAACCAAAGGCCGTTAAGTGGCACCAAACGGTTGGCCAAAATTAAGGTTATGGTCGAACAGGCTGGGCAGGATTTGAACATGCAACCTTGCATCCAGCAGCCTAACACCTTGCCACTGCACCACAGGGGTGGTTCTTACCCCATAAGGGCGCGGGCCTTATTTATGTTTTAACATGACATGTAATGGGAGGACAAGTCGAGTTGTCAACCCCAACCCCCAATCACCTGACACTCTTATACAAAAAGCTCTTGAAGCAATTGATGAAAAATACAAAAAGATAGCTACTAGGGAGAGAGCACTGGTCTAAGATAGATAGCTGCTAGTTTTATTTGTTTTGCTACATATAAGTTTGTTTTGTATTGGTTCTCCACATTTGAGTCCTTGATTGGACAAATATTAGGGATTAACAGGATTTGGTATCGCCTTTGATGTATCATTTTTATTTTACGTCCACTACATCATATATATCAGTGCGTTCTTCATATTTATGTGCCAATGTGTTTATTTCATGTTGTTATTGCTTTATATGTTTAAAAATCTGAAGAAAAAAAATGAATATATTATGCATTTTTTATGTTTGCCGATATTTGATGATATATTTGTTGATATTTCCGATAAGATGTTTTTTGGACCCTCGTCGATATTTTGTTGATACCGATATTATCGACACTAGGTCAAACCACCCCTAGTCAACGCTAGTCAAACTTGCAACAATCTCTGAAATTTCGGCCATGTAATTCATCCTGCAATTTGTCCTTTTGTTGCCACAAGTGTGAGGAAAAGAGATGCCTAATAAGTTGTATGAACCAATCAAATGATGAGAGACAAGAATGCGTGAGTGAGTGAGGTGCCAAAAGAGGATGGAGGTCGCTTATATTTATAAAAATTGTTGAGGGTCAAGAGACACGTCCATTAGGCTTCATGAGCCTACATGATGATGTGGTCAACCTTGACAATTTACACGTGTAGGCAGAAATCCAAAAACACATTTCTGCTTGTCCAAATTTGATGATCTTTAGGTCAATTTTAGTCCTCACGAAAAGAGGAATTCAATGCAATCATCATCTCCATCAAATGAGTTGTCCAAAGTGGAATTTGGCCCTAGTTGCCAATTTTAACAAAGACTTCCCCACTCCAACAATGAATGTAGAGGCACAAGAAAAAAAGAGTATGTCAAGCAATCCATACAACAACACCAAGAACTTCTACTGCCACTACATGTTGAGTGGCCATTGGAAGCAAAGTGTTATCGACTTAATCAAGAGCTTCACCCCAACAACCATGCAACCAAGAGAAGAGTATGAAGAGTGGAGATTGAAGAAGATGAGTTGTCTGCATCTCCAACCCAAGGAGTAGAAGGTGGCCAAGGACTTGCAGTAACACGAGAGGTTAACGTCACTATCAAAGAGGGTAGCAACTTAGCAAGTTGATATCGCCAACAAAGGCAACCCCATTCCAACAGATTGTTTACTATAATCTTCTAGAAGAATATTCCCTTCTTGAAGATGTATTGGAGATTGGTGCAAGGTAGTTAATGGCATTCCTTGTTAGAAAATCAGAAAGGCAAAAAGATTTTCTTATATAGATAATTACTTGTGATTCTTTTATCTTTATGTTCTTCTTTTATCTTTTAGTTCATCAAGCAATTACCAAAACAATAACACAAGGACAACAGATGTAGGCGGACAGCCAAGGCAAAAACCCTATCTAGGGGAAAACCTAGTCAACAATTCTTCCTTCAATAGTTTCTCGAGATAATCTAAGACTCTAGACCCAAACAGAGTCCTTCCACACCAAGTCAACCCTCAATCCTTCTTGCAAGTGACAACCCTTCCAAAGCAACTTCGACCTGGCAACATCAGCACCAACTTCGACCCAGCAACAGCTTTGACTAAACTGAACTTTGAACTCCCTTGATACACCTCAGAACAGGGTGAGAGTTGTCCCAAAATTTCGATTTTTAGCCCTTCTATCTTCCTCTAGAAACTCATACTTCTTTCCAGCTCTTTAGACAATTTCGCACTTCTCTAGCTTCCAGCTTCAAAGATCGAACTATGTGAGAGAGAATGAGACGCTCCAAATGAATTCTAATTCCTTGTATTCATAGCCCTTATGTGAGGTTGAATTACTTGTCTTGAGGTCGACTTGATCTTCTTGATGCCGACTTGGTGTGGAAGAGATTAAATTCATTTTTTACTCAAAAATAATTCTTTTTACATGATCTAAAAGCCCAAGAAGAGTTTCCTTAAATGTAGAATGACTCTAATGACTCGGAATAAATCCTAGAAGTCCTAAATGGGGACTTTGACCTAAAACATGATGACCCAAGCATGAAACCCATGCTTTAATAAGTCATAATAATAATAATAATAATATGTTCTTCATTCTTTTGATACGTACATCTCAAATACATTTATGAAGACCGAACCTAGTTACAAATTTCAACACTCCCTCTTAACTAGGGAGGTATTCATCAGTACAAGTACAAGGAACATCTCAGAACAAATGAACCATGAAAAACATTAGGCACCGCAATGCCATGGACTAGATTCCTAACCTGGGCAATCTATCCAAATGGGACTAAGATGGACTAAAGTTTTCAACCTCTCTAGGTACCATCAGGCTTACTTACTAACCATCAACCCAGGGAACTATGTGTGTATCCGAGGTCAGATCTCCATGACCAACGCCACCCTCCCTACTTTGGGAAACCAGACATCAATACAAAGTGTCGGCCAGATGTCCTCCCAGGCAATGTCTCCCACAAAGCCTCATCTTTCCAATCAATAATAAATGCTTCCCGATCAAAACAGATCAGCAACAAATCTCTCCAATCAAATTGATCAACAACTCTAAACATGTAAAAACATGTTATCAAACTTCCGAGAGATTTACCCGTACAAACACAACCCCAATCAGTAACAAATTTTCAATAGATACAAACCTTCAGGGTCTTCCAAACAACTTGATGTTGCTTTTCAAATTTTCATAGCAGGACTTAGAGCTTTTCCAATCAACCTTTGACAAAAGATTCCTCAACCATGCAACTTCCTTTCCTACTTCCCATGCAGCAACATATTCCACAAATCAATCAATATTTTCTTATCTCTGCGGCGCTTCAAAATACATTCTCCAATTTTCTTCTCTCACTCATGGCCTTCACTAAAACTTACGGTCGTTAGTCTTGGTCTAGTGCATGATACATGAAGTAGAGAACCATATCCGTCACTCCCTCTTATTCAGGGAGGATCTAATCATTCTTATACAAGCAATATTCTCAACCATCCTCTTATCCTAGGGAGATTTCTTTCATTCAAGCTCCCTCTTAACCTAGGGAGATTTCATCTAAGCTCCCTCTTAACTTAGGGAGTCCTACTTCTTCTTTACAACATCGAAGAATCTTTCATGGCATCCATCCTTCTTATCAGAGTTATTCAAATCATGCTTATCACATCAACTTTTCTGTACAAACATCTTCAATATCTTGAAAATCATGTACCTGCACAACTTAGATAGCAAGTACAACCAAATCTATAAAAGCATGAAGTTAACCATATTGAAATCACGGAAGCATTCAACTTTATATATCAAACGCCCAAACTTACAAACAAGAGACGCACTCTTCAACATCTTGCTAGGGACTTTATCACAAACCCTCGACTACTTCATCAAGGCTTATTTCATAACAACTTTCATTACGTCTAGGGTTTCAATGTTTCTTCCAAAGGTATGACATACCCTACTACAACATATAGTAAATCCTAGAAACAATTCAAACAAATATAGATTCACAATGTATCTAACAACTTTCAAAAATTCATATGTTAGACTTCCTACTAGGATTTCATAAAAACCCTAAATTTCATACATGACATTTGACAATCAAAACCAATCACAGCTCAATTGATAACATGACTAGCTTCCACTAGGGTTTGTTGCAAACCCTAGATTTTTCTCAATCAAACATCAATCACCACTGAAACTCAAATTTCAACAATCTTACATAAATCTCAAATTATCAGATAATCACCATATATCAGAGATTTGGACTTCTACTAAGGTTTAATTACAAAACCTTAGAATTCACAAATGTTATCATCCTAGAGAAACAAACTTCGACTAGGGCTTAGTTCCAAATCCTAGGACTCATGACCATCAACAAATAGATCAACTCATACATCTAGGATTCCATCATCATGCACAAGCACATCATGACATGTGTTAGTCAAACCCAATGACACAAATACCAATCAGAGTTAGACATATAACAAACTTGATCAAACTAGGGTTTGATCCGACAAACACACACATCCCAAGGAAATCATTTCTAGGACATTATAAGGGTCTTGCTTATACATTCTAACAAACCTACTGAACTAGGGTTTCAATACATGACATAGAAAACCCTAAATTACCAATACTTCAAAGGCTCAAGATTTCGGACATTACCATTCAACCCTAACAAGTTAGGGTTTCCATAACCATACCAAAACCCCAAACAAGACATCATCAAAGCATTAGTCAATTACTTTAGACTTCATCAAAACATTAGACATTTTCTTTCAACAATAACCCTAAGCAGATTAGGGTTTCACACATAAACATCAACATACCCTTAAGTTAGGGTTTTTCATAATGAACCTTTCTAAGGTTCCACAAAAGCAATCAAAGATATGAGAAGGGTATTTATCTAATGATGAATCACCCAATCAAAAATCTTTTAAGATTCAGGAAAGCTAGACACAAAGATGTTAGTAATAGCTTATCAAGAATGAATATGGAGAGAGCAAAACTTGTAATTCAAAACATACCTCTTGTCTCTTAACAAACCTTGTACTTCTAATGCTTTGTTCTACGAGACCTTCTTCCTCGAGTATTTAACAAGTTTTCCTAGACAAGGAATGTAATATTCCTACGGAATCTTTACAGTAAATAACAAAGCAAACATAGACATAAAAACCATGAAAATCAAACACATGAATCAATCCATGAGATTGCACCAAAAACTGCTTTGCTGAGCCATTTTATTTATAATATGAAGAGGGTGCAATGAGGTGTTAGAAAGAGTGCACCTGGGCTTGCTCAAGGCAAGCTAGCTAAAGCCCAAATGAACCATAAGAAGTCCCTCCCAAATCCGATGCGGCTCTCTCCTGACTCTACGTCGAAACTGCCAAGAAATATGTTGTTGGCTATGAAGAAATGTTGCTAGAGCTTCCTCCGGTGCTCGGAAAATTCTGGGAAATTAACCCCAAGCTCTCCACCAAAAACCCACAAAAATCCATGAAGGAATTGACCAAATGTTGACCTCGGAATTTCAGCCCAAATTTCCCCTAGCTCCTCTTGCTGTTGGCTGAGTTGGGACCCCTGTTTGGCCGCTCAAATATGCCCAGAAAATTTTGCAATTTTAGATATGAGATCTTTGTCAAAAACCCAGAAAGGGTTTCCCCTGGTTCCAACCTTCAAAATTTGACCCTTCACAGCTTGGCCCTCCACCAAATTCGAAATTTTGTTACTGTGGTTGCTCCTATCAATCTTTGCTCTCCAAGCTACAACAATCCTCCTCTAATCCTCCAAATGAAATCCCAGCAGCTCAGCTCCTAAATCCTTCTCTCAAGCCTCCCCACAATCAGCTCCGCCAATAACTGCGCAGTCCTAGGACAAGTCTACGCAAGCCCAACCAAAGAAATATATCTTGCTGAGAAGGGCACTCTCAACTCCCGTAAATTCTCTTCCTTCACCTGCAATTTGGACAAGGAATTGCCCAATAATGGTATAGCCTTTAATTTCAGTATCCCACTTCACCCAAGAACTGTGTGGTTCTTCTTCTACATCCAGGCTGAAGCTAAGGCAAGTCGTACCACCTGTGACTAGTCCCCCAAGTCTCCACAAAGTCGCGACAATACCTCCCTAGGGTGGCACTCGTGGTCCACCGAAGAAGAGGGTGAGATTTCCCCTTGGAAACCTCTAGTGCTACAACACCTGTGACTCAGCTAAACAGCTAGAGCAATAATGTGTAAATGTTAATTATCAAAAGGTGCCCAATGTTGCCTTCAACCCTCTCTTTATAATTGTTGCCTCAACTTTCCTTATGGGTCCCCGATCCAAATATTTCAACCTCCTTTCCACAAAATCGATTTTTCCTCCAAGGGTGCATATTCCATGAGGGGTGGCCCCCATATTCCACTAATATTGAAGTTTTCAATTTCTCCTAAGTCCCATGTACCAAAAATGTCTCCAATGCTCAAATTACAAAATTGTGCTATGCTTAGCACCTTCCCCAATAAAATTAGTTAATCCTGTTAAATAAAAAATCAAAATTTGGGATATCACAAGGAAATAAGAGGAGAAATGTGATTAGTATTTTATGAAAACAAAACCAGATAAGTAGGGAAAACTAAAAATGAAAATGGTAATAGGATACTTATCTTTGGAGGTTGATGAGGGCTCCCTCCAAGCTTGAGGGATACCTATAACCTTAAGAACAAATAAAAATGTTTTTCCAAAAATATGTTAAACCTAAAAACTAGAAATCAAAGAGAAATAACAAAAGCTTAGATCAAAGGACTTAGTAGTGTAAGTCTCTTAAATCCAGTTTTTCAGACTTAGTCTTCTTTGGAGATCCTTCTTCAGCTACATTGGCTTGATCCTTGCTTCTCCTCTTGTTCTTCAGATTGTCAGGGTAGTCACTTCTATAGTGACCCATCTTGTGGCATTGGTAGCATTCTATCTTGGACATATCAACCTTCTTCCTTGGTCCTCTTGACTTCTTGGAGTGTTCTTTCTTGTGAGAGGCAGAGTAAGCATTTGACACAATTCCTTCTTGACGCATCATCATTTCTTCTTGGGTGCAGGCATTCCACAGTTATTAAAAGGTGGGAGCTTCTTTCCAACTATTGAGACTTGAAGCAAAAGAGCTCCAAGTAGGTGGCAATCCCAATAGTGCAATGATTACTAGCTCCTTCTCTGGCACTATTTCATCTATGGCTTGAAGTTCATCTCTAATCCTTGGATCCTTACAAAGAAGGAAGCCACAATATCATCTTTAGTCATCTTTGCAATCCCTAACTCCCTCTTTAAACTTGTTACTTGACCTATGTTCTTAATAGTGAATAATTTTGTCAATGCTTCATACATTTCTTGAGCATCGTCTATATTGGAAATGTATGGGACAAGATTGTCCTTAATGCTTTCTACCATCATAGTCATAGCCAAATATTTCAAATTCCCTATACTTCACCTTGTTTGTGTAAGAACCTTAAATTCAAAAATCAGAATATGAAATTTAACATAGAAAAATTATTTAACTAATGAAAACCAACTTGTCTGCTCTGCTGTGAATCTCTACTGCAATTGTTCTGCTATAATTTTGTCCTGGCTGCAATTCTTATTTCGGCTATGTTACCAAAACGGCCAAAACCACCCTGCCAAACTGGGTACAACCTGGGTACACAGTCTCAGAATGTTTTCCAATCAAAGCAATCTGATCCCTCGTGCCCAAAAACTCCAGTACAATCAAAACTCAAAACTCAAGAGTGCATGTATCTCTATGTTAAAATTGAAATTGTTCTCTGTTTTTCCTCCCTCCCTTCTCAAGATTTCCTTCCTCTTAATTCCCTGTCCACCGCCTTCCTCTCATCTCCGTGTCATTATTTTGATACATGTAATTTTATAAAACCAAATTTTATTTGATTTTGTTGATTTTATTCGGATATGGAGATTTGATTTGATAAAGTTTATTTATTATTTTAATGAATTAATTTGATTTATTTAATTTATAATTTTAATTTAATTATATTATTATTTTGTTAATTTTATATTTTATATTTTAATTTGTAAATTAAAAATTAACATTTTTTGTTAGTTTAAGAATTTATCATATATATATGATATTCTGGTGAGCTATTAATTCATTACCTTAATTTCTATCTCCTCCTGTAGTAACTAGCTTGTATATAGTGCGATACATGCGGGTCCATGCATACGTAGCTATCGTATGAAGGTCTCATATGTATGCTAATAGTCGTATTTTATTTATATTTATAAGTGGGTCATTACATTTCTGCATCACTGGATTCTTTGGTAGGTTTCTTCACCTTCCCTTTGACCACATCCAAGACCTTGTTCTTTTCAAGAATGAGGTCAATCCTCTTCTTCCAAGATCTGAAGTTTGATCCTCCTTCCAACTTGTTCTCACTCTTTAATGTGTTAGACATTGTCCTTGAAGATAGTGCGCTTCTTCTCTTCTAAGAGCTCCTTACATGATCCCTAGATCAATCCTTTAGATTCCTTCAAGTAGATACTCAAGACTGTCTTTTTTCTTCCTTCACCAAAGATTTGATACAATGTTAGAAAATTAAAAGGCAAAAATATTTTCTTATATAGATAATTATTTGTGATTATTTTGTGTTCTTTTATCTTTTAATTCATCAAGCAATTACCAAAAAATAACACAAAGACAACAGATGTAGGCAGACAGCCAAGGCAAAACCCCTATCTAGGGGAAAAGCCAATCAACAATTCTTCCTTCAATAGTTTCTCGAGATAATCCAAGTCAGCACCCAATCCTTCTTGCAGATGACAACCCTTCAAAAGCAACTTCGACCTGGCAGCATCAGCACCAACTTCGACCCAGCAACAACAGCAGCAACAGCTTCAACCAAACTTGGAGAACTTCGATCTCCCTTGATACACCTTAGAACAGGGTGAGAGTTGTCCCAAAATTTTGATTTTTAGCCCTTCTATCTTCCTCTAGAAACTCACACTTCTTTCCATCTTCTTTTCCAACTATTAGACAATTTTGCACTTCTCCAGCTCCCAGGCTTCAAAGGTCGAACTATGTGAGAGAGAATGAGATGCTCCAAATGAATTCGAACTCATTATATTTATAGCACTTATGTGAGGTCGAATTACTTGTCTTGAGGCCGACTTGGCATGAAGGAGACTAAATTCATTCTTTACTCAAAAATAATTCTTTTTACATGATCTGAAAGCCCAAGTGTTGAAGAAAGTGTAACTAGGTTCAGTATTTACAAATGTAATTTTGATCTTTGTACTTGTAAAGAAAAAGAATTATTATTTTTGTCATTTATAAAAATGAGTTTCTTGCTCATTGAATAGGTCAAGCACATAGTTAAGTGCTATAGGAAATTCAAAGAGTCAATGTCATGTAAAGAAGCTCTTCTTGAGCCTATGTTCTATGTATTCGAGTCTATAACAATGTCAAGTAGCCCTCCAAATGACAAGAACAATCCTCTTCGTCATGTCGGCCTGCAAATCGAATTAATAATGGTCATGTCAGCACAAAATTAGGAGACACAAGTCTTCACTATCATGTCAGCTTATTATGTTGACATAACGACTATATATACCCAGCTAGGGTCCGCGCAAAACAGAGACACAGAAATTCGGACTCTTTGTGATTTTCGTATGGAGACAAGCCTGAGATCCGCATTACAAGAGGATTGTCACAAGAAGACTTTCGGATAGCACTTAGGAACTCTCTGAGGATGTGTAGGGCATCCGAGACAAGAGTAGGCAAGAAGACCGATATTCTTTGAGGGTTGGGAACCCAAGACAAGAATAGTCCTAGAAGGTCATACTCAGTGAACACCTGGGTGGGTATGTACCTTGAGAGACAATGACTAAGGTGTCTATAAGTCATTGATCTCACCAACATTGTGCTCTGATCTAATGATAGATAGAGTTGTTAGTCAAGGCCTTTGCTATGGACAATGTTGGTTACTATGATGCTATAACAAATGGATTGCCAATCCGGTTTCTCTTCTGTGAATTCTTCAAGATTGAAAAATAGCCAAACACCTTGTAATGATTTATGAATACCTCCCTAGTTAAGAAGGAGTGTTGAAGAAAGTGTAACTAGGATCGGTCTTCATAAATGTACTTTTGATATTTGTATTTATTATTTCACTAACTTGCTATTAGTTTTGCTTTGACTAAAAAAATTTTAAATCTATCCAAAGTTTAACATTATGAAATTAAATTTATTATTTTTAAATAAAATTTATTTCTATTTATCTCAAATATGATTGGTTGAAACGTCTCACCTCTTATTGTGTAATGATGACAAAAACTGACTTTTGTGTACTCTATTATTAATTACTATGTACTATATCACTAATTACTATGTACAATAAATATAATTAATTTGGAATAACATATATATTAATTACTATGTACCATAAACACAAATGGTTTGTAATTAAATTCAAAAATTCAAATTTTCTCTTGTGTAAAGTATTGAATAGATCATTTTTATGGGTTTATTTTTTAACTTACAAAAATAATTTAAAAAATATTAAATAGGAAAAAATATGTAAAAATTAACATGCGTCAATTTGTACAACTCTCATTATATCAATCTATACTCTAATTACATTCATGTGTACTATAATAGAGAAATTATATAAAAAAATTGCCATCATTTCAATATTTAAATAAATAATTTAACTTGTTATCATTCTCTTCAATATATATATATATAGACCTTATCTACAAAAAAAATGTTTAACTATATTAAAAAAAATAATAAAAAAAGGTTAAACAAATAAACATATAACACATTTTACAATTTTATTATTGTTTGGAGTACATACAACACATCATGACATTAAAATATTTTATTAAACTAAGCAGCAGGGAATGTTAGCTATGCGGCCTTGTTCAAGAAAAGAAATATTATTTTTGTTATATTTATCAATGAGTTTCTTGCTCATTGAAGTATGTCAAGCACATATTTAAGTGTTTCTAGGAAGTCAAAGAGTCAATGTATTTATTGAAAACCCTTAAGGGCATGCTACACTATGTATAAAGTTGTATAAGAGTCAAAGAAAATATCTCCAAGCAAAGTAAAGTCCTCTCCATGCAACGACGCCCTCCTAGCAGCAAAAATGATGAAGAAACACCAAGTCGACCTAAGTAGGGAGAATCCTCTATATATAGAGGTTGTCCACTCCCTCATAACGACCATCAATCACCTCTGAAGTTAGTGAGAAAGAGAATTCAAGGAAAAACGAAGAAGGACAAAGTTTAAGGGGTCTCCAAATGCATCGGAGAAAGAAGGAAGAAAAGGGAAGGTTTGGGACTGTTTCTAGGGAAAAGTACAGTCACACGTGCAAGGAAAATGAGAGTAGTCTGCAGGTATATCAACAGCAAGATCATAGTCACACATCCATCTTTGTTTGGGCTAGAAATTCAGGCCTACAAGGCCTCCTACTCAAGCGAAGAAGACTCTCTATCAAGCGAAGGTGAAAGGACCCTAATTCATAAGGATACCTACCACACGTGCAAGAATCTAGGGTTGTTGTACAATCACATAAGTCTACATATACATCTCAAGGAGAATCTCATTTGATCAAGAGAAAGGTGTCTCCACAAGTAAAGGACATCACTAAGTAGAGAAGAGAAGCATCTCATCTAGAGCTCACATAAGAAAGGTCTATCTCCAATCAAAGAACGGAGAAGGAGGACAAAGTGTCGGGGAGCAAAGTGCTGGAAGAAGGAAGACTAAGTGCCGGGGAACAAAGTGCAGAAAGGAGGAAGGACTTGACTTGTGCTTGGAGGACATACTAGTCAAGGGTTTAGGGTTTGGCATTGATCAACAAGAAGCTTCAATAAGAGAAACTTACCAAAGGGTTTTCCTCTCTAAGAGAGAGAGGTTTTGGCCTTGGCAGAGAGCCAACATTTTGTGTTCTTATTTCTTATGTTTTGGTAGCAGTTTGATGAAGTAAACAAACACACTAATAATAAGAAGAATATCAAGCTAAGATAAATTGTAAAAGTACTTCACAAATTGTTATCAAGTCTAAAAGAATCCTACTATACACTATTGCCCTTGATTCTTCAACAAGGGCAAGGGAATGCCTCAAGATTTAGACAGTATAAGGATAAGGGAATGTTAAAATTTGTAACTAGGTTCGGTCTTCATAAATATATTTGAGATGTACTTATCAAAAGAATGAAGAAAATATTTTTATTATTATTATTATGACTTATTAAAGCATGGGTTTCATGCTTGGGTCATCATGTTTTAGGTCAAAGTCCCCATTAAGGACTTCTAGGATTTATTTAGAGTCATTAGAGTCATTGTACATTTAAAGAGACCCTTCTCGGTGTTGAAGAATCTAGGGCTAATGAAGATTAATGAGATTCTTCTCGTCATGATAACTATTTGTGAGGTTCTTTTGACTTTTTCTTATTAGCACAATCTTTCCTTATTATTAGAGTGTGTTTGCTTAGTTCATCAAATAACCATCAAAAACAAAAGAGATAAGAACACACAATGTTGGCTTTCTGCCAGCACCAAAATCTCTCTCTTTGAGAGGAAAACCCGCACAAAATTCTTCTTATAGAGATTCGAATTGACGAATACCAAGACCATGACCCTTGACCTATTACGCCACGCCAAGACCAAGACACCAATCCTCTCCTTTGTCACTGTTGAAATCATCGTCATTGCTGGATCATAGAAATCTTCATTACTACTGCACCATCTTTTTTGCAACCTCACCAAGGTCTTATCAACGAGATCTTCATATTAAGACATGTATAAGAGGGTTGTAATACCATAGTTGTACCTTCACCGAGATCATAATATTTTGACTATGTTTCCATCAAGGTCGAGACCATATCTATACAGAGATCATAATTGATACTATGGTAAGATGAGTCACTATGAGATCTTGAATATACCGAGACAGAGTATGTCAAGAGTGTGTTACTATGAGATCACAATTATGCCGAGACAGAGATCATTATCATTGCAAACATAATGATTGTGATCCTTCCTTGCATCAAGATCTTCATTGTCCGAGACTGTTAGTAAGCCGAGAGTGTGTCTCTCCATCCACGAGTATGTGACTGTGTTCCTCTTAATACCGAGATCATCTTCATGTGTATGCCAAGACTGTCATCACTATAGTGCTGCTTCAGAGTAGGCCGAGACAGTAGTCTCCGAGGATGAGAGGAGGTTGAAACTATGATCACAGGGACTGTGATTACCGAGACAGAGTAGGCCGAGGTTTCTTCTTTATGAAGTTGCAGAGATATCCTTGTAAACAACCTCAACGGATTTCTAGCCAAGAAATCCAGATCTGAGTTGCAGCAGCAAAGGAGGATTGGAGAGGAGTGATTCGACATTTGGCCGAAGGATTTCCGTAAAGGAAATCAGGACTCAGAGGGAGTCTAGAGGAGCTTGTTCCTTGGAGGATTTCTAGCGCCAAAGAAATCCACATCCGAGTTTTACTAGCGCAGCAGCGAAAGAGGGAGAAGAGAACCAGTTCGACATTCATTCAGCAAAGATGGCAACCACATCTCCAGGAGGGAGGTAGGGTGATTTAGAGTTGTAGTTCGAAAAAGTTACAGAACAGGCAAGATCCTTGAGGTGCGTAAACTCTTGGATCACATCTGGCTACGAGAGCCCTTAAAGACAGTAGCATGATGACAGGTGTCAGGTGGAGCAAAGTGTGACGGAGCACAAGGCAGGGCTAGAGTGAAAAAGTCTAAGGCAGTGCAGTGGAGGTTGCAGCAGTGCGAGAGGCACAGAAGTGTTTGTAGTAACGCAGTGGCAGCAGAGGGTGCACAGGATAGCAGCGGAGGTAACTTTAGCATCACAAGGCTTCCGAACTGACCAGGATGTCAGCGTCTGGGTGAAGTGAGTTACTTACTTATTGGCTATGTTGCACGGGTTCGTTCTCGAACCCGTCCCGAGTTCTCATCCCCAAGTACCGGATTCAAGTTCAAGTGCTTCTAAGGAGAACCCATAAGAACCGGGTTCTTCATTAAAAAAAATTGGGTTCTTTTGTTTTGACAGGTACAGAGAACCCTAATGATGGGTACTTGGAACCCCAAAATCGGGTTCTTTTCGATTCTTTGGGGTTTATTTTAGTTTTTATTTTTTATTTTTTAATTAATTTAATGGGCTTCCCCTAATATTCTAGGTAGCTAGTTCTTCATCTTGCGAGAGGAATTGGAGTACTTATGCCTTTATCCATTTAGTAAAGAGAAGTATGTTGGGCTCAAAGAAGGCAAAGAACTTAGTGTACGTTCATAGCACACTTCGTATCATATCTCGAAAAGAGATTGGATACAGGGAGGGGCCAATACACAAACGATGCTATGTGTGTGGACGAGGAGATACAACCAGATGGCCTTATTGAGCTACCTCTAGTTCCTATGGATGAGCAAGAGCCTCAAAATGAGAGTGATTCCTACCTGGAGAGCATGCTAACTGAAGATCTGAGTGATGCTGATGACATGGCTTGAGGAAGTCATTGTTCACTATTAGCTATTTTTATTTTAGTATTTTAAATTTCATCGTTCTTGTATGGAGATGCCTTGAGACAAATTTTGAATGTCGTATGACAATGGACATATATCATGATTCTTATTAATATGTAAACTCCAATTTGCAATTGATATCAAACTAGAAATTTTGAAATTTCATTGTGGATGTTGAATGTTCAATGATGTGCACATTTAAATATTTTAAGTTTAAATCATAAATATTTTAGTTTTCTTGTTTAAAGTTGAAAAATATACAAATTCATATAATTATAATTATAAAACATAATATTTATATTATATATATATATAAATTATAATATACCCCCAACAAACCCACGTACCCTGTTTCAAAAAATGACGTACCCGTCCCCAAACCCACGTTTCCAGGCAACATAGCTTCTCGGTAACTAAGTTGCAGTGCAGCAATTAGCAGTGGCAGTGCTATGGGCAGCATGTTGAGAGGGAGCTGCAGTACAAATGTAGTAGTGGTAGTGGTAGTGTCATGGGCAGCAGTGCAGGGAATGTGAGGCAGCAAGCCAAGCATCAACACAGGTACCGATGCGGAAATCAGTGTGATGCTTCTATGATGAAGCATTACTAGAGCACTTTCCTCGCTAAGACAGAGTGTTGATTTTTCGTAGCGTCGGATGTGCTCTAGCCATGAAAATTAGTGAAGAGGCTAAGGCACATGAGATCTCCAAGACCCAGAAATTGTTTGAAGAAATTCCACCTAGATGAAGTGATATTAAAATAATTAATATTTTTAATGAGGTTCCTAACTCTAAACTTAGGAAAATTAAAATATTAATGTGTATTAATATAATATGGGTGAGAAAGTTCTAAATAACGAGGATCAAACCAGATCTAATCTTAGCCGTTGATTACGGACTTAATCTCAGCCGTTGAATTGTCAACAGGAAAAGTATAAAAGGAGGCTTGAGGGTCAGTTGGAGATACACCAAGTTGATCAATCAATTTGATTTTCTGGGCAGGGTTTGCTGAGAAATCAAGTTAGTGACCTGTTGCAGTGAAGGGCAATTCGGCAGAAGGCCGAGAATACATAGCAGAGAGGCAAAGAAAAGTGTCGGAGAGACAGCGCAGAGCCAAGGAGGGCTAACGCAGAGGCAGCTAGGGTTGACGCAGAGGCTAAGGAGGCCAGCACAAAGAGCCAAGAGGCTAACGCAGAGGCTAAGGAGGCCAACACAGAGAGCCAAGAGGCTGACGCAAAAGCTGCAGACGCTGACGCAGGCAGTGCAGAGGGCTGCAGATCTGACGCTAGGTTGAAGAGGCTGCGCTGAGGAATTTTTGTGAGGCAAACTAGGTGTTGATCAGCTGACGCAGAGCAGTAGGAGGGTGACGCAGTTCCAGAAGATCGCTTGGAGCAGCTTTTGCAGTCCAGCTGAGGAACACAAAGTCACTGTGGGGTCATTCATCTGGTTGTTGATTAGCCGAAATATCTATCTCCAAAGAAAGGTATTACTACCGAGGACATTCTCTGTTGGGTGAGCCATTTCTGGCACCCTAGTTGTATTCAAAAATCTGCATAATAATAAGACCCTCATCTGTTGCACTGGTTTTCCCACATTGGGTTTTTCCTGGGACAATTGTCCAAAAACAATGGTGTCCATTGTGTTGTCTCGTTTATTTCAGTTGTTGATTTGTATATTTGTGAAGACTGCAATTGTGTTTATTTCGATGTTTTTATTATTGAATAACTTGTTAATGTAAAGAACAAGTAGGAGATAATAAACCAGATATTGCAGTAGGGGTTTCTAATGTGTTAGATTCAGAAATTTTCACATGGTAACAGAGTGATTGCAGATCACAACAGGACTGAAGACACCAGCAGAAGAAATCTGAAAAATTTGTTGCAGAAGCAGTTGTCACAAGAGACAGTGTTGTTCCAGAGCCAAAGACGCAGAAGGAAGAGTGAAGCAGTGCAAAGAGGGTGACGCAGAGGCTCACGCAGAGCCTGCGTCAGCATTCTGAGCCAAGAGGAGAACCAACGCAGAGGCAGAAGGGGGG
>APFE030518802.1:169674-236673 GCA_000404065.3 Pinus taeda
TACGCAGAGCCTGTGTCAGCATTCTGAGCCAGGAGGAGAACCAGTGCAGAGGTAGAAGGGGGGGCAAATCAAGCCTACGCAGTACTCGGTCATTTTCTCAGCCAAGAAGGATTGACACTAACGCCAAGAGGAGCTAATCCAGCTCTCACTGTGATTTCGCAGAGCCAGAAGGGCTCAGATTCTTCAGTTGTCGGCGCTAAGAGAGTTGTGCAAATTTTGATTTGAGGAGCTGGTGGGACATTGTTTCTATCAGTGCAGAACAGTGTCTAAGGAGACTGAACCAAGGTAGAGGGAAGCACTACCTCGACAAATTTCTAGCCAAGAAATCTAGATTCGAGTTGCAGCAGCAAAGGATGATTGGAGAGGAGTGATTCGACATTTGGCCGAAGGATTTCTGTGAAGGAAATCAAGACTCAGAGGGAGTCTAGAGGAGCTTGTTCCTTAGAGGATTTCTAGCGCTGAAGAAATCCAGATCCGAGTTTTGTTGGGGCAGCAGCGAAAGAGGGAGAAGAGAATCAGTTCGACATTCATTTGGCAGAGATGGTAGCCACATCTCCAGGAGGGAGGTGGGGTTATTTAGAGTTGTAGTTCGAATGAGCTAAAGAACGAGCAGGATCCTTGAGGTGCCCAAACTTTTGGATCACATCCGGCTATGAGAGCCCTTAAAAATAGTAGCATGATGACAGGTGTCGGGTGGAGCAAAGTGTGACGGAGCAGCAAGGCAGGGCTAGAGTGCAAAAATCCGAGGCAACGCAGTGGAAGTTGCAGCAGTGTGAAAGGCACAAAGGTGTTTGCAGCAACGCAGTGACAGCAGAGGGTGCACAGGATAGCAATTGAGGTAGCTTCAGCATCACGACGATTCCAGACTGACCAGGATGTCAGCGTTCGGGTGAAGTCATTTACTTACTTCTCGGTAACTGAGTTGCAGTGCAGCAGTTCGCAGTGGCAGTGTTATGAGCAACATGATGCAGCATGTTGAGAGGGAGCTGCAGTACAAATGTAGCAGTGGCAGTGGCAGTGGCAGTGTCATGGGCAGCAGTGCAGGGGATATGAGGCAGTAGGCCAAGCATCAGCACAGGTACCGATGCGGAAATCAATGTGATGCTTCTATGATGAAGCATTACTAGAGCACATTCCTCGCTAAGAGGGAATGTTGATTTTTTGTAGCATCGGATGTGCTCTAACCATGAAAAGTGGTGAAGAGACTAAGGCACATGAGATCTCCAAGACCCCAAGATCATTTGGAGAAATTCCACCTGGGTGAAGAGATATTAAAATAATTAATATTTTTTATGGGGTTCCTAAGTCTAAACTTAGGAAAATTAAAATATTAATGTGTATTAATATAATATGGGTGAGAAAGTTCTAAATAACGAGGATCAAGCTAGATATAATCTAAGCCATTGATTAGGGACTTAATCTCGTCCGTTGAATCGTCAATAGGAAAAGTATAAGAGGAGGCTTGAGGGTCAGTTGGAGATACACCAAGTTGATCAATCAATTCGATTTTCTGGGGCAGGGTTTGCTGAAAAATCGAGTTAGTGATCTGTTGCAGCGAGGGGCATTTCGGCAAGAGGTTGAGAATACATAGCAAAAAGACAGAGAAAAGTGTCGGAGAGACAGCGCAGAGCTAAGGAGGGTTGATGTAGAGGTAACCAGGGTTGACGCAGAGGCTAAGGAGACCAGCATAGAGGGCCAAAGGCTGACGCAGAAGCTGCAGAGGCTGATGCAAGCAGCGTAGAGGGCTGCAGCGCTGACGCTGGGTTGAAGAGGCTACGCTGAGGAATTTCTGTGAGGCAGACTAGATGTTGATCAGCTGACGCAGAGTCGTAGGAGGGTGACGCAGTTCCAGAAGATAGCTTGGAGCAACTTCCATTATCCAACTGAGGAACAGTCAAAGTCACTGAGGGACCAATCATCTAGTTGCTCATTAGCCGGAATATCTGTCTCCGGAGAAAGATATTACTGTCGAGGACATTCTCTGTTGGGTGAGCCATTTCTAGCACCCTAGTTGTATTCAGAAATCTACATAATAATAAAACCCTCATCTGCTGCAGCCTGCACCAGCTTTCCCGCATTGGGTTTTTCTGGGGACAATTGTCCAAAAATAACGGTGTCCCTTGTGTTGTCTCGGTTTATTTCAGTTGTTGATCTGTATATTTGTGAAGACTGCAATTGTGTTTATTTCAATGTTTATATTATTAAATAACTTGTTAATGTAAAGAACAAGTAGGAGATAATGAACCAGATATTGCAATAGGGGTTTCTAATGTGTTAGATTCAGAAATCTTCACAGAGCCTTCATGCCCTTACAACAATAAAAGAAGCATAGTCTCAACCTTGATCATCTTGATAGATTCAATTTAGTTGGATACCAACATGTAGAGGAGTTACACTAAAGACAGTGTTTGTAGAGTCTTGGTTTTACTGGCTTGATTATTGTTGTGTTGTTAGCAGGTTGGTGTGTGCAAGTTACACCAAAGCGCAAGCCATACCTCTAATCTTGAAGTGTAGTTGCACTCAAAATTGAATCAAGAACAAAGGCCTTTTAGCTATTCAAAGGACAAAGATCTTTACATAAGTTAGAGAAATAGAGATTAGAAAGTTAATTCTACAAAGTACCTATTACCCACCAAAAAGGGGGCAACCCATAGGATAATTTTTTTCTCCTTCAAGGATAGCCAGCCAGCAAGAAACCTTATTGATCAGCACTTGACATGATGCCATGGACCCTCCACATATTACTTTGGTCATATTTCTCTCTCCCATTTCACATTCCTTCATGAAGGAAGGTGGGTCATCCCTCTACGAGTATAATCATGTGCTTTTACTTATTGTTTGGGGCATACTAATATGAATCAAGGGGTGATCCAAATGATTGAACGATCTTGACTGTAGTCTTGTTCCCTCACTTCACCTAGGAGGTTAGTCTTTGACTCTAGTCCAGTGAGACTTCCTTTGAGGCCTTAGGGCTATAGGAAGGACATTACTAGGAGGCTCTGCTTAAAGTAGCATGTCCATGATATTACATACCACTTTCCATCATTCCCTCTATTCCATATCCATTCTTTGGGTTAGTGGTCACTGGTCATGGGGATTGGCACCTCTATTCCATATCCATTCTTCGGGCTAGTGGTCATTGGTCATGGGGATTGGCACCCTCTCATCCTCATCCTTGAGTCTGGGCCAAAAAACTTTGCCCTAGAGGTTGATGCATCTAAAAGAAAGATAAAAGAAAAGAAAAGCTACAATCAAAGAAAAAGATAAAATGCAAAATATGGATGGGACAAAATTAGCTTGTGGACAAAAGTCTAGCATGAGCTCTACCCCCCTTATTAGCCATCACCTAGTTCCTAGAGCACTTGATGCTCCATCCATAAAAATAAACCCTTGTATTTTCCAAACCCTGATGAGAGATAAACCGCCTCATCCTTAAGAGGTAATAAATGCTAAATCTCTCAAATGCAAGTTTGGGCTCCTAAGTTATGCATCCATATCAAAGCACTATCATAAAAAAGTAAAAGGTGCACCAGAGGGGTGGAAAAAGAAAGTCGAGAAAAGGGGTAACTCATGCTTCCATGATTGCTCCTTCATTACATCTATACACTTAGGATGTTGGACCACCATTAGCTAGTCACTTGGCTATGGCACCTTGCCCTGAAGTCATGCTCATTCCATTACCACCATCTACATGCAGCTACCAATTAATGGATTAACCTAGGACCTATCACTTCCCCTTTAGCAGGTTGGAAACACCTAATAGGGTTATACATCTAGCCATCCCTAACATAAGAGAGGGAACACCTATACGGGACTTGGTCTAGTTAGATATTTGAAGGTGATCTTTGTGTGAAGTATTGGTTATGCCCCTAATATTAAGGATGGTCCACTACAACGCATCTATGGATGAGCTTGAGAAGGTTTTGTTACGTGTTTCACATCACAACACAGAACCTTCTTGACGTGACTGCCCCACCCTCCTCGGTAGAGAAGCAGAGGCCTTACTATCCAGTGCAAAGAGAGAGATTGACTTTGATGGTGCAACGTTGCTTACCTAGAGTACAACATTGGGCTATTTGATGACTTCACTTGATGCTTGACACCCTGAGGGACCCCCAAATGCTGAAACATTGAGCCCGCGATTCTTAGTGATGGAGATATTAATAATGTGCCTAGTGGACCCAGGATGCCCCCAAGTTGGCCTTGACACTGTTTGATGGGCATCACTTGCTCCAGGGTCTTGAAGATGATGGTCATCCTTGAGATGACAAGGGAGGGCTTGTACATCACCTTGGAGCCCCAATGCTTGAACTATTTAGTGCCACATCATGCTTTACCTCCTTTGAGGATGACATATGGCACCTTGGGCACAATGTGTCAACATGGAGTGACTTTTGATGGCTTGCACATGATCCTCGAAACACTTGTTAAAGTACGAGCACTCATTAGCCCTTATCTCACATTTTGATGATGGTTTATTGAGCTCATTTAGAGGGTGATTTCATACCCTTGGGGCATTTATTCCTGTTAGAAAATCAATAATGGAAGCTTATTATACTTATTTTCTTTAACATTGATACTTGCTTATGAATCTAGATTATCTTCTTTGAGTTCTTTAGTTAGATCTTGTCATCAAACAATATCAAGAAAAGTAAATGCAATAACAAAGGACACAAATATAGGCTCTCAACCAGGGCAAAACCCCTTACCAGACACTCCTCTTCTTACAATTTGCTTCAAATGAGATATAGAGACCCAATCCCTAGACCAAGTCGTTCTCTCAGTACCAAGTCATCCCTTTCTCAAGTCTTTCCTTTGATCTGCACCAAATTGCTACACCCAGCAACTTCGACCTGCCAACTACACCACGTCTACTCTGCCTGCAACTTTGACATTGCAATTTCGGCTTTGTAGCCCCTGAAGAAACCTTAGATCAACCTCCTCCTGGGACCTTCCAAGAGCAAGATAGCTCTTCCTAAGATCAATGAGGTCTAGACAGAGTTTCCTTCCTCCCAGCTACAAGATGTTGCACTTTGTCCTATTGCAACTCAGTCCTTCAACTTTGGCCTCTTTCTGCAGCCCTAAAACCCTAAAATTTTGCATGTGAGAGAGATATAGCCCAAAAACCAAGAAATTATGTCCTTCTTTTTCCTTGACTTTCACTCTCCTTCTTGCAGCTACCCCTATGTCCTTCCTTTTCCTTGACTTTCGCTCTTCTTCTTGCAGCTACCCAGCTATAGATCGAACTTGTTGAGTGTGTTTGTCCAAATGAGGTCGAACTGCTTCCTTTAATAGCCTTCTCAAGGGATCGAATTCCCTCCTTTAGGCCGACTTGATGTTCCCAAGGCCAACTTGATGTTCCTAGGGCCGACTTGTACTTTGGAGCTTCCAGGACTCTAAACTAAAAAATAAATCTTTTTACAAATACATTTTTGCCCAGAAAAGTCTTATAAACATGACATTGACTCCTCTGACTCAAGATAATAAATTCTAAGACCTAACAAACCCTATAAGCACAAAGAACATGCTTTTACCTAAAAGACCATCAATAATGAACATGAAACCCATGCTTTAATAATAATATATTTTCTTTTCTTTTTCTTGTTTGTTACATAGGATACATATTGAAATGAGTACAACAATTATGAAGACCGAAACTAGTTACATTTTCAACACTCCCTCTTAACTAGGGAGGTATTCATAATTGTACAGCATCATATCTCAAACTGAAGAGTTCTCAAGAAGAGTCGAATTAATAAGCCATACTGTAAGCATCATCATCATGACCAGCATTGTCCCTGAGGCTTAACTGGACAAGCTCTACTTTAATCAAGAGCATTATGCTGGGAGGCTTTACGTGTGATACCACACTACCTCTACAAGGCACATACCCCATCCGGATGTCTACAAGGTATATTCTTTTAGGACTATTCTTATCTTGGATCTCCAATCCTAAGTCCTCAAAGAATATCGGTCATCTTCAACCACTCTTGTCTTGGATACCTGTCACATCCTCAAAAAGTGTCAGTTCCTTTCCTTTCTTGGATGTTATATCCTCAAGGAAACCACAAATGCTTATCCAATCCTCCCCCATTCTCTCTTCATCACTTGAAGAGGAGAATGCACATGTGATGTCCCGCATCACTCCTTCTCAACCAGAGAGGACATCACTATTCTCCTTTAATCTTGAGAACAGATCCTTGCTCCTATTGAAGGAGACTGCTTTGCTCACTCTTAAATCCAGATGAGATTTCCAACTTCCTTTCTATTTGGGAAGTCAACACCACAAGCCTCATGGCTTGTCTTCTTTAGAGTATCAACTACCAGTTCTTCATAATTGCGTGGGTCCCTCTTTCCTTCGCATCTCTTGCATCGAGCTTGCTTCTTTCCGAGGTATCATGGAGCCACCTTCTCTCTTCAATCTTGTAACAGGTCCCATGCCAATCTTCTTGCTCATCACTTTCTTCTTTGATATAAACGCATTACATTGAGCCTTTCCAGACTTCTAGTTGATCATAGCTTCTTCTTGAAAGTGATATTCCTTCTAGGTTATCTTCTCGCACTGCTACCTTTTAATCCCGAGATGTCCATATCTTGACTTCACAGTTACCACGCACCCAATATTGAGCCTTCCCTCAATATCCTTCATCCATACAGTTGAACTTGCCTCAACTACCATCATATATTCCTGCAACATAGGTAGCAAAGTAATATGTTAGGCAGATAACCAACAATAATGAAAATCAAACTTACCTCACCATGATGACCTTCTCATCAACATCCTTATCAACCATCTCCACTTGAAACTTCCTTCATGCATCAGAGTGCCCAAGGATCGAACTTGATTACCAAGTTACAACTTTTCCTTCCGGAGATTATATTAGATGGTAGTCATTAACTTCATATTCTAGAGAAAGCCCTGCAACTTGAAGTGAGTCGAATCCTATTATTTTTCCAGCATCATATATCCATATACTTAAGAATATTTTATGACCAACTTTCCTTCCACAAGATTCTTAATGAATCTTTATCCAAAGTTTTTATATCCAGCATGCATTCCTATGCTTTCATCCGATCATCTAGCTATCCACATATTTCATAAAGAGCCTACATCCTGACCCATTGCATTCCTTCATCCCTTTACCAGTATTGACTACGCATTACATGGAATGCATACTAACCTTGTCATAGTGTGTTTCCCAAGAACCTTTCATAATTATGGTTCTTCCAAGATCATGATGATCCACCTAAGCAAGATGACTTCCTCTAACATAATGTTAGTTAATGCCTGGATGATAAATATGCAAAATGGTCTATCTAGATGATCTCTAAAAAGCAACTTAAATATGTAAATTCTAACCATCCGACTATCATAAGCATCTATCCCATGATGTTACGCAAAAACATACTTTCCTAAAGAATGATTAAACTTGACAATCAGTGAACCTTCTTTAGTAGTAAAGATCCTTCCCTTCTTCCTTCTTTGCCTTCTTCTCAGGTTCTCCCACTGCCTCGGTTATATGAGCTTCACTCCTTTCCTTTCTCTTGTTGTTCTGCTTGTTTGGACAGTCCCTCTTAAAGTGTCCAAATTTATTGCATCCAAAACATTGCACTTTGGACATGTTTTTCTTCTTGGGCTTGCCAAACTTAAACTTCTTCACTCAAGCTAGAAAGGCTTGAGATTGGTTATCATATCCAATATCATCCTTGACCTTAATCCTTGATTCTTCCAATATGCATTGCACCCACAACTCTTCAAATGGAGTTGAAACCTTCTTGGAGTAGATGCTTGTTGCAAAGTTGCTCCATTCCAGTTGTAATGCATTCAGCACACAAATGGTTACTTCGGACTCAGTAATAGGTTCCCCAAGTCCTTGCAAATGGTCTCTTAGTTGAGATACACTCATGAGGAAAGATGCTACATCCTCATCTTTTGACTTTTTCATTCTATATAGCTTATTTCACAAAGACACCTTTTGTCCTGTTGTACTTACAGAGTACAAATTCACTAGCTTGTCATACATAGCCTTGGAAGTCTTTAAGTTTGCAACAAATGCAACAAGAGAATCCTTAATTGATTCAACTATGATCCTTTGAGCCCCTTCTTGTATTTTTCTAGTTCTTGTGTCTTATCTTTCTCGAGTTCAATAACTTCTCCAGTAAAATATCGTATTACTTTTTGTTCTGTGAGTATCAAGTCAATCCTTTTCTTCCATGCTACATAGTTTGATGCCCCAATGGTTGCTCTCTTTGCAGAAAGAACCCATTTGACTTGAAGATTCAGGCATGATGTAATAATATGTCACTTATTTGATGATCAAGATTTTCTTTGATGATGTCTCCAACCTTCTTGATTCTTTTCAAGACCTTTTCGAGAGTTCTCGATGATGTCCTTGAAAGATGCCTTCTAGGATTCCTTCACCAACAACTTCCAAGATTGATGTCCTGCAAATAGACTTCATTTTTGCAATATCAACACCCTTCTTGCGAGATTGATGTTTTATTGATCTTCTTCAATGTAAAAACCCTAGATTATAAGGGTCTTCTACTTATGAGTGTTTAACCAAATCCCTTCAAGAGACAATTCTCCATGTAGTCTTCTTCTTTCAGGCTTTGAGAACTTCCTATATTTTGATAAGCAATTCACTTTAGTGTCCTTCCAACTGCCTTCCTTGTTCACCTTAGCTCTGATACCATGTTAAGAAATCGATAATGGTAGCTTATTATACTTATTTTCTTTAACCTCGATACTTTCTTGTGAATCTAGATTACCTTCTTTGAGTTCTTTAGTTAGATCTTATCATCAAACAATATCAAGAAAAGTAAATGTAATAACAGAGGACACAGATATAAGCTCTCAGCCAAGGCAAAACCGCTCCAAGGGGAAAACCCGGAAACTCTTCTCTTCTTAGAATCTGCTTCAAATGAGATACAAAGACCCAATCCCTAGACCAAGTCCTTCTCTCAGTACCAAGTCAGCCCTTTCTCAAGTCTTTCCTTTGATCTGCACCAAACTACTACATCCAACAACTTTGACCTGCCAACTACACCACTGCTACTTGACCTGCAACTTCGACCCTGCAATTTTGACTTTGTAGCTCCTGAAGAAAGCCTATATCAGCCTCCCCCTAGGACCTTCCAAGATCAAAACAGTTCTTCCTAAGGTCAACAAGGTCTAGACGGAGTTTCTTTCCTCCCAGCTACAAGATGTTGGACTTTGTCCCACTGCAACTCGGTCCTACAACTTCGACCTCATTCTGCATCCCAGAAACCCTAAAATTTTGGATGTGTGAGAGATATGTAGCCCAAAAACCAAGAAACTTTGTCCTTCTTCATTTTCCTTGACTTTAGCTCTTCTTCTTGCAGTTACCCAGCTATAGATTGAACTCTTTCTTGTAGATCAAACTTGTTGAGTTTGTGTGTCCAAATGAGGTCAAACTACTTCCTTTTATAGCCTTCTCAAGGAGTCGAATTCCCTTCTTTAGGCCAACTTGGTGTTCCCAGGGCTGACTTGTACTTTGGAGCTTTCAAGACTTTCTAGACTCAAAAATAATTCTTTTTACAAATATATTTTTGCCTCGAAGGGTCTTATAAACATGATGTTGACTCCTTTGACTCAAGACAATAAATCCTAAGACCTAAGAAACCCTATAAGCACGACGAACATGCTTTTACCTAACCTAAAGTGCCATCAATAATGAGCATGAAACCCATGCTTTAATAATAATATCTTTTCTTTTCTTTTTCTTGTTTGTTACATAGGATACATATTGAAATGAGTACAAAAATTGTGAAGACCAAAACAAGTTACAATTTCAACAATTCCCATCGTGTGGGCTTTTCTGGCATATTTTTTTTGTTGTTGAGTTATGATTGGCTTGTAACATCTTTCTTGTGGAACACTCAAATTGAACTCATCAATAGGGCTTCTTAGTCATTTTATTTGAAAAGTGAGTGGAGAGGCTCGTATAAATAGAGCCTTCCCCTCACTTCTCTTCTCATCATCACACACGTCATTCGGCCTCTCAAAAAGAGAGTGAAAACTAGCTCCTTTTTCGCTACTTGGGCATAATGTGATCTTCTATGGATGCGAGTTGTTACTGGATGTGACTTTTGCTTGGAGACATTATTTTGGAATTGAAAGAAGTACTAATGTGGAAGATTTTGTAAGTTTTATTGCTCATCATTGATATTTTGCATACTTTCATTTTTAAAATAGGGTTTCTCTTGTTCCATGTCTAAACGTTTATCATTAGTGAAACCTTGCTTCATAATTGCATGTAAAATCGTATTCTTCATAGCCTGTAAGGAAAATATTTATGTGCATACCTTATAGGTTATAATTAAGTTATCCCCTCACAAGAATAATAAATTGGGTTTTAGAAGTGGATACCCTAGAGCATCCCTCTTTACTCCACCATAGTCCTTCCTTGGTATTTCACTCCATTGACACTCCATAAGCCCTTGTAGGTTAAGGTGATGGTCTAAGAGTGTGTTGGTCACCTCAACATTAAATAAAAATTCTCTAAACTCTCTCTCCTAGATGGCAAGGGCAGCCACTAGGGTTTAGGAGTCGATTTGTGTGTAAAGGTGTTGTTTTATTGCTTAAAAGTGGCTCTAAATTGTAGGTCAATATATATAAACTCTCTAAAAGCAAAATCTAGCATCTTAGGTTGCCTTGCATACCCTAGAAGGGTTGATGCCAACTTATTTCATTGTTGTTTATACACGTCTAACAGCCCTAAACCTGTTTGTTTGAGCTTAGCCCTAGTCTCTTTTTGAAACCCTTGATCCCTTCTTGTTGAATATCATTTTAGGGTTTTTCCGAGGCTACTATATGCCTTGCATGCCCTAATATTGAGTATCATTCAAACCCTAACTTATAGCAGCGTTTTTATTGATCTAACCTTAGAGAGCTTGAACCCTAGCTTTGAATGCCTTGGTCATCTTTGGCCCTGTCAAGCCTCCTATCTATCCTTAGACCTTCAAAAATAAGTCTCCTTAAGCCCTAGTATTAGAATAACTTATAGGTGATATAGGGAAGCCTCCCTTGTGTTGAAGTCCCACAAAAGAGCAGGTGGGAAGTCCTTGAGGTGACAGTGGAAACCCTTCCTCATTGTTTCCATAAGGTTTGGCCCCTTGCTCGGTAAGGCCATTCACCAGACTTGCTAGATTTTGCAGCGACAGTGCCCATGTTGGCGAAGTGAGTGGGCTATAAGTCCGTTGGTTATAGATCATTTGCACCATCTATGGGCATTTATAGAGGGTATAGCGATTCAAATTCAGACAATGCTAATAGATCCATTGCTAAAGTCAATGACTTATGAGTACTCACGGGTCGTTCATTGAGTCAATGAGTCCAACTTGTTGAACCCAAGTTTGACTCAATGGGGAGTTGAAAAAACTCATTGGGCTAGCAAGTCAAGTTATACTCGTGAGTTAAGAGTATCTCACAGGTACTATTACTATGCAAAAGAAGGTTAAGCTGCATTATTTGTTAAACACACTGGCAATGCGATTCCTCACACTGATTTTGTAAAGCTTCAAGTATAAGACCTCAGACAGATGCAAGTATATCAAGGTTGCTAGTAAGGGTAGGAATGTTGACTGGTATCCATCTGGAGTAGGGTATGTTGTGAAGAAAGGTGGTCTAAAGGAGTTTTGGGTTGAACTTTTTGCTTCTTGTATGCCACCTATTCCAAATGGGCATGTAACTTTTAAGTTTTGCTGCTTATCAGGTTCTGATACCAAACTAACACCTGCACACAGGATTATATTGTGAATGTATGCAAAGAACATAAAAGTAAATAGAGAAGCTATTAACACAATATGCTAGAACGGTGAAGAGTAGAGAGAGCAGCATTCACAAAGACAATATGCCTCAATACAATAAAAACTCATTAACATTACAGTATAAGCAATAAGCATATAACATAAAATATGGAATACAATGTCAATGAGTATGTCTGAGACTGTAAGAATAGAGATGCTGTGTGTAACAAGTCATAAGAAGGGTTGTGGAGGCAAGTAAAATGTATTGCAGACTATATACTCTAGATATTCAAGAGTTGTGAAACATTCTTTTTGACTGTTAGTCAAAAATAAATGTGAGGTACAATGGCTCAACTTTTGTGTTCTAACTTGCCACATTCCATATTCAGCCGTCATTCCTCTCTTCATCCTCCTCTTCATTAATTTTGTATTGACTATCCTTCCATGAATTAACTTCCTCCTATATAGTAATCACAAAAGAATGGTAACTAAAACAGTGAAACACCAATCAGATGGCAAGTCAGTATTGAGACAATCCTGAGGCAATCTAATTCCCAAAATCGACACAGAAACAGTTAGTCTTCTAGGTACACATCAGTTCATATTCCATGTTGATCTGCATGGCGAGGTCACAGTTGCTGAGAGTTCACAAAGGGTTGCAAGTGATTGAGGTTCCGCAGAAGAAGGTTGCAGCAGCATGTGTCTACAGAGGAATTTAAAAGAAATTTGTGTGCATTAAAATCCAGAGGGAGTGCTGTCGGTGCTTGCAAAGCTGCAGGAGCCCACAAGAGAGGCTCAGGCATTATTGAGGCCTAGAAGGTAAACTACAGTTGTTGTTGCAAGTTGGCCGAGGCTTGCAGAAGCCTGTGAATGGAAATAGGCTCTGATCAAACATCACAATGAGCTTTTAGCCCTGAAAGGCAGGGGTTGTGCCTTCAATTGACAATGCATGATATTATTTACCACTATCTCAATATTTCACGAATAAAATAATTACTGCATCCTAATACTAGACATGGCCCATAACTGTTTTCTCCATTTTGCATTGTCAACATTTACTAGTCAATCGATAGAGTGCTTGAATATACAAACAACCATGATGAGTAGTTCAAATTCAATTTGATATATAATATCAAGGATCTCAATGTGATAGGAAAGTTTTATAAGCAATGAACCATAAATCCATTATACCAAATACAAGCTCACAATTTTTAAGTATGATATACAAAAGGGTTTACATGTTTGAATACAAGCAAACAATAAGAAGCAATTCCCATCAGACTTCTTAATCTCTGAATTTCTTGAAATATCATATAATTGTTTTCTACAAGGTAATTTCTTGAAATACCATATAACTGTTTTTGCCAAGGTAATTTCTTGAAATACCATATAATTGTTTTCGCCAAGGCAATTTCTTGAAATAACATATAATTGTTTTCTCCATGGTGACAGCTAGGCACTCATAAGATTTAAACTTTTATTGATAATATTCCTTTCTCCTAGGGAAAAGATTATCTGTGTTAGCAATATAAATGCATGAATTAGTGCCCAGACAGCAATGTCTAGTCTCAAATACCATAGTAGCATTTGAAGTACACACATTACTTGGAAAATATAAATTTCTAAGTGCCATTCTAAATGTAAATTATTGATGTATTTTTATTTTTGTATTGTGGGCAAACATGTATTCATTTACACATCACGATTCACTTCTTTAATCTTGGGCCGACTAAATGTAATTGATTGTATGCAATATTAGTTTAAATAAGAAGGAGACCGCATTGCTCTCTCAAGCAAAAATATCCTTCTACTTAAAGGGAGCTCCTCTCCCGAGTCCCATGTACAATATATAAAGTTAAAATTACAATATAGACATATTCTTGAGCAAAGTCTGCATTTTATCCATTCTGAAAATTCTATTGAAAATCTCCCATCTACTCCATCTTTAGCCCAGTTAATTTGATACTACATGTTCAGAGGCAAAAACAACAACTTAATTTTCAGTTTTGTTTGGTAGTTGAAATCTTCAATGTATGTTGTTCAGCACACAGCCCTAACTTGCCCTGTGTTAAGGAATGGAAATGATAATAAATTTAAAAACAAAAGACATATAGACACTAGATTTTGGACAGCTATTGACTCAAAGAGGAAACTGCCCAATTCTTTTCTGCAATGAGGGATTATGTGCCCCTAATGACAGAAGGAAAGCGTCTGAAATGTCTTTCTAGAAACAGCCCTTAATTACGCAAAGTGAAAGTTTGTAAGACTATTTTGATGCATCATCCCACACATTTACTCTGGTAATTAATTTCCAAACACTGGCACAATCCACTCTCACAACCATCTACTGTTGTCTTACAATGCATATGAATAATAATCAGCTACGCCTTATTGCTAGAGTCGGTGTCTCTACAGTTTCAACTTTCAGCAACTACTGGTTTAGTTCCCAGTTGGGATACTGCCGACATTGTCATCAATTCAAAAGTGCATCCCAAGATAGCGATGAAACATTCCTCGTGCGTTTATGTATAGTGATGAAACATACCCAAAGAAAGGAAAACCCAAGCGGCACATCACTTGAGTTGATAAGAAGGGGCCAAGTTCCCAATTCCACCTTGATAGAGTGAGTGCCTATGTACAGTTGTGTGCAGAAGTGCATAACGCTTCTGTCAGTCAAGTCAGCAGCACTTTATAACTTATAAAGTACTTACCATTACTGGATAAGAACTAAAATTTGGGGGAAAACATTCTGTATTATATTAATGACTAAAAAAGCTATGGAAAATTAGATGAATCCGCTCAATATTTGAGACGAAACCTGCTTCGGAACCACTAATTCAAGCTCATCTGACACTAGACTTTAACGATTACACAATTGAGAACAAAGGTAAACTGAAAAGAATGTTACCCATGAGGCTGCATGTATCCCAGTTCTGACAAGCTACCAGCAAGTACGGAAACAAATATCTAGCACCAGGAATCGATCATTTAATAACACTTATAATCTAATCTGAAACCAAAAAGCGGAATGAGAAAGTACCCGCTGTGAGTTTCAATCGCTTCCACTTGGCGCAGCACAACCCAGAACCAGAATGTAATCATATGTCCTGGAGCAATTGCCGGTCCGACAAACGTAGGGATTCCCAATATCAACACCTCTGACCAATGTGCATATGGAGCAGCAAAACCCATTGGAGCAGTGAACTCATGGTGAACATGATGGATCTTCTCATAGCCCCATTTGCAATGTAGCCACCTGTGTATCCAATAGTTGCCATAGTCTTCAACCATGAAATAAACTGCAAGCTGCGCAAAAATTTCCCACAGGGAAGGCAACGGCAGGCCTGTTCTGATACCCACAAGCTGCATGCACAGTAAAATCACATCTATCATGTTTTAGTATCATTGCTGAGGTCCACTGTAAAGGCTGTTTGTTAAACATTATATATTGTGACCATGTCCTAAGGCTTTTGGTTCCAGAAAAAATTGTTGGTTGTGTAGCGATTTTCAATACAGAGAGGTGATAAATTGCCAGACCCTATTTCTCCCCAAGTACTTAAAGATTTTCATAAATATAATTAAATTGAAAACAATTAACAGTACTGGTTTGATGGATGAATACAGATTTGCCGCTTTAACAAGTACAGAACTCATTTTGTTCACACAGAATCAGAAAATAAGAACACAGTGAACAATGAAGAGCAGGTTTACCTTGATCAGGGGATACGATGTCAGCTGCAGAGGTCCCACAACTGCGAAGAACACAAACAAGACAGCCTTGTAGCAATACAGCATTTCAGACTTCGGTGTCTCAATTTTGGGCTGAATCTTATACTTCTGCAAGCTCTTGATCTTCTTGGTGTCTAGAAGAGCCAAGGGCAGGGGAACGATTGTGAAAACGATGAGGAGGAACACGATGTTGTGGTAGTAGAGAATGCTGTCAGGTATTCTGGCTGAATATCTGAACCAGAGAATTTCCCAATACGAGAGGGCCCTGCCCAGCTCGAGCTCTGCCTGCTCTAATGTTTCAAAGGGCAGCATTGTAAAATGGTCGGGAGCTTTGCCACAGCACCCCAACTGACCAGATCTAGGCAATGAATCGAAACCAATGTGAAGGATGAATGAATATCCTTTTATAAGATGTGACAGATTGGATCAACAGATGCTCTGTTCCTAGATGAAAGCATAACGGAATTATATCAGATAATAGGCAAATTGTTGAGTTGGATTTCTCATGGCCGTTGCTCTTGCCACTTGGTATGGACAAAAGCCCGAAAAGGCAATGGGTTTTACGGTCAATGCATGCAAAGATGAAACTCTCGGATTGCTGTTAAAATATTGTTCTCTATGTTGGTCTAGTTGTCCCCTGCTCAGTTAAAATTCATTGCACTTATATTTATTAAGTGTAAAGGTAATAGTTGAAAAAAGTGCAGGCACCCAAAAAAAAATGCTGCACACTTGTGTTTTCTGGGAAGTTCGATTCAGTGAAAGGTATGTAGTGGGGGTATCTTGTGAAAGTTTGTCGGAGTTCTTTATTGAAGGTACGTAGGGAGTTTGAAGTGTACTAAATACACTATGGTTTGAATCATCAGCTTATACTAATATTGTATCATATTTTGATGGTTTTTGAGTGCCCATTGGAACCTTGGTCAGCGTCACTGAGTTGGGCGTGAATCTTGTCATACTGACAAAAAAAAAGATAAATAACCCACCTCACATCATGACTATGTCAATATAACTACTTATAGAAGAGAGAGTATTATTGGTTAGTTTATTTTCACCCTGCTTTTATATTATAAAATAATATTTTATATTAATTTTGGGGAGTTTATAAATTTTAATTCATTAATATATATTATATATAGTATATATATGGGGTTCTAATAATAATAATTTAATTGTAGCTTGTGATCGGGATGAGAGAGGGTGTCAGAGGTGAGAGGCTTCGAAGTGACATGGTTTGTACTAGGACGATAATTATTGTCGTTCCCCACGTGTTCAAGGCAGTGGGTGTGGTGTCCTTAAGCATGAATGCATGGTCAGTGGGTTAGCAAGGTGGCAGAGGGAGGAATAAAGCAAGGTGGCGGAGATGGGAATGGCATTCGACATGCCGGGTAGGAGAAATTTGCAGTGGAGAAGGAAGGCGTCTCAGAGCAGAAGAGAGGCGAAGGCACCTTGGTTGCGGGCTAGCAACGGCTCTTTGGTATGTAATTCGGTCTCATTCCTGCATCATTTCTATGACCTGGTTGGGTTCTTGCATTAATTACATGCGCTAGTGGGGGTTTCGCTAGGGAAGGGAGGGGCAAAAGGCCGCCCCAATGGGGCTTAGCACTGTCCGGGAGAACACAGGGGGAGGAAAGGGAGGGCCATGGCCCGCTCTACGTTTTGTTTTTATTGCATTTAAGCCAAAGTCTTGGCAGCGACACTGGTAATGTTGGGTCAATCAGAGATACAAGCCCCTACTTAGCGGCCCAGATTAGGGGTATCGGGGATAACGGGTGTGCCATGTATGGGGGGCTGAGTGGTGAAGGGAGAGGTAGGAAAGAGTCGTAGGCAGGGGGGCGGGATATTAGTTATGTCAGTGATTCGTTGAGAAAACTCTGGCATCTGCATACACATGGTAGCAAAGGGTGCAGCTAGGGACCTTGAGCAGTATAAGGGACAGAGGGGCAAGCATAACCATGGCGGGCAGATGTTGGTTGATGGCGCTGCATGTGGGTATGATATCAATCACAGAGCTAGGCTCTGGACGGGCATGAAGGCTTGGCTCCAGCGGCAGTGGAATGACAGGCAATTGCACCATGGCAAGGGGGAGGGGCACTGTGAAGAGCTTGAGGAACTGTGCTTGAAACCCAATTCCCCTAGGTGGGCATTGGGATAACTTAACCCGTAGAAGGCGAAGCAAGGCAAAAAGGCATGGTATGAGTAGTTGTGTCGGGATGATGCAAATGGACTGATGGCACTAACGTGTTTGACTATTCACAGGGCATCAAGGAACAGGGTATGGCTCCAGCAAAGAGAAGGCGTGGTCATGGCAGTAGGGACTCGGCCCACTAAGCAACCAAGAGACCGAGCACGACGGAAGGCCATAAGGGCCGTAAGCCAGCTGAGCACTTCATAGTAGAGGCAGCTGCGACATACCGAGATAAAACAGATGAAGGATTCCGTAAGCTAAATGACGACTAGGAAGCCGAGATAAAACTAGAAAGGGAACCAGACGAGGAGATAGAAGATTTGAGGACGATGGCTCTTGATCCAAGGAATACACGAGGTAGAATTACGCAATTCAAACACACCTTGTACTTGTACTTCTTGATGAAAAATCTGCTTGGCAAAGCAATGGAACAAATCTCTGTAGGGATGGCAATCACAATGCAGGGTCTGCCCAGTGATAAAAAAAGACATGGAAAAAATCCAATTTCAGTTGCACAAACAAGACATCAGGATGGATCGTATTGACCATTACATCCCTTGCATCGTGGAGCTATATGGAATCTTAGGGGCGACTGTTGAAGATCTTGCTCCTGTAGCATCTGTCTCTGATGAGCAGAATGTCCAGAAAGACTAGTTTCACTATGCTTAGTTTTTTGTTTATGCGGGTAGCTTTTAAATTTTTTGTTGCATATGCCAGTTGGTATAGTTATATAGTATTTGAACACGAGACTGAGACCTACCTAGCTTTGCTAGAAAGATTGAAGCAGTTTTGTTTTTGGATGGTGTATAATTTGGACCAGTGGCCAACAGACTTGGTTTCCCCTCCCGACAAGTTGAGGGCACCTTGTAAATCTTTGTGGTGTAAATTTGCCTAATATATAATAGAAAATGGATGGACCTGCCAAGCTTTACAAAAAAAAAAAAAAATTGTAAAATCATAATTAAATTATGGTATGAATTTAAGGGATTAATATTATAAACTTATGAATAATATTTTATCTTAAGAATATGAACACTTTGATTAATATTTCCAAGAGATCGATATTATAAATTCAAGGGAATAATAAACCTAATGGAATAATACTATAAACCTAAGGGAATATAAACCCTGGGCTCTTTAGTAATAATCTCTTCGGTTAATACTATTCCCTTGGGTTTATAATCCTTTGAGGTTTTAGTATTAACCCCTTGGGTTTATTATTCTCTTGGGTTTATAATATCAATCCCTAGGGTTTATTAATCTAAGGGTTCATATTCCTAAAGTACATAATTTCAAATTAAATATTATTAAATCATTTAATATTAAATAATTATTATTATTAAAAAAAAATATTAATTATAATGATAATAATGATATTTTTATGCTCTTGGATAGACAGTGATCGGGTGTTATGTTAAGGCTCTCCTTGATGTGAAGTCAATGGTTCAATTCCTCGTCCCGATCAAGGTGAATATTGTACATAATGAAGATGTAGTCCTAACATTATGCTCATCAGAGACAGATGCAAATGGTATATTTATCAATGGTAGATACAAATGAAGCCTTCGATTTTATCAACCACATTAATATTTTTAATGTGGTTGTGCTAATTGAATTAGATATTAAATTACGGTATGAAATTTTTTTATTTATGAAATAAGGGATTTATTTTCACCATGTTATTAAAATTTATAAAAATATACATACTCTACTCTCAGAATTTAACCTCATAACCTTTTAAAAAGAAATGCATGTCCTCAACCATGTGGTATATTTGTTTAAGTTTATCTAGTATATTTGTTTAAGGTTTCCCTTTTTTTTTATGTGAAAGGGAAAAAATAAACAAACCTTTCACTCGAGTTGCCTTATAATATTTTTTTTATTTCTTTATAATTACGAAATTTTTAGTTTCAATTTCGCTGATATTAAGTGTTTCTTTGGCATTAATATATTTGGCGTCAAGTTAAAAATCTTAGTAGCGTAATTGGTTTTGAATGGTTTCTTGTGAGGTGACACAAGGTTGAACCTCATAATAGCTAGAAGGAAATACCTAAAATCCAACTATATTAAGGGTTGATGTTGCCTAGACCAAGTGCAATCTGTAACCACCCTCCTCCCACATCTACCCAAGTAACTGGCTAACAAGGGTAAACATGCGACGAGAGAGGCCACTATGAAGGGATTCAACCTCCTTGGTGACCTTAAGGAAATGGAATCGACATAACGTATCAACCATACCTTCCACATCAGCAACAACATCCCCAGGAGACAACTCAACCACTCAAACATCCTACCCGTGGGTCCCATTGATCTTTTAGACCTCTTGACCTTTGGACTCTCTCATGTTATAGGCATGACAGCATCCAGAAACCTCTGGACACTCTCACAGGTCTGCAAGCCAGTGTCTAGGGACTTTTCCCAGCAGACCTGTGCCAGTGTCCGCAGAATTCAAGGCACTTTTATAGCCCAAAATTATGGCCTCAGCCCAGAACTTGTTGTAACTTTCAAAATCCATGAAAGACACGATGACAAGACTCCTAAACCAAAAATCAACCTCAGGACTAGGCCTGACCATCCCCAACTGGGACTAATATTTGTTCAAACACTTGGCATTAATGCAACCTACAGGTCTAGGATACAAGACAGAGCATGAATGACTAAAAACTCTTATGAAACATGACAAAAAAGATCATCGCCTTCTCCATTGAACTATTATAACATCAATTAGGTCTTACATCCACCAATTTAACAATTATAAGTAAATACATGAGATAACCATGACATGAACCAATCAATTAACCATGTTTATAACAAGCATAAAACCATGTAAATAACAGAGATATAACAATCGTTAAATCCACATATAAACAAGTGTAAAAGCAAGAGAATTTAGCTTTCATTAATTATAGGCAAATCCGACCAGGTTCCTGACTTCCACGTATCACCCGACTATAGACATGGCTGAACCAAATCTTTCTTTCAGCTAGTCACCCCCGTGCCATATTCCAAGCATGATTGTGGGATCTCATGGATAAACCAATCCAAAAAAAATTAAGGGAATCCAAAGGTTAAACCACCTCCACCCTCACCAAATCGTGATCATACCAAAATCAGTGCTCTGATCACAACTGAACCGAACTCGGAATGCCATTCGAAATCCATCATTGTCTTGAGGAATTTTCTGTCTCCTTGCCTCTTAGGCTTTACTGAAATCAAATCCCAGATTACTAGGCCCTAAATCGAGACCAGTCTCTCAGGCTTTACCGCAATCCAAACCTGGATCACTAGGCCCTAAACCGAGGCTTCTCCCTCAGGTTTTACCGTGTATCCCGCCAAAATCAGTCAAGGGATTCCTAGGCCTTTTGGAATGAACCTTGAGACCACCTCCACCCCAAATTCTGAAATCCATATGGAAAACCAAAGCTCAAAACTGAGATAAACATCCCAACATACCATGGCATCCAGAAAAAGGCAAGGCTAGGCTGAAAACCACTGCCATAACCCAACAAAACCATGCCACCAACAACAAGAGAACCATACACCAACATGCAAAGCCATGCATGTTAAAATCAGCTAGTAAATCACACATGCAATATGTTACCTGCAAGTATTCCTGTTGAAGTTGTCAATCCTGCTCTTCCTTCCTTGATCATTGCTTTCCTTCCTTTCCCTTTGATTGCTTTTCCTTCCTTGATCCAAAGCTAGAGTGTTCCAATAAAACTCTAAGTGACCAAGAGTGAGCGAGAGAGAAAATAATGAGAGAGCTCTAAACTTGAACTGACAAAATGTTAACAATTGATCCTCAGAAGCCTTTTTATTAATGAGGCCTCTATTTTTTTCATTTCCCATTATTTTCCTTCATTTTCCTCCTCACATGCAACATGTGATCTTTCACCTTACTTTTCTCCTAGTTTCCTTTATTTTCATAAATAAATGTTCAAAAAAAGCCTTTTTGCCTTTAAATGTCTTTGCCTTTGCCAATTTCCTTAGCCAAAAACACATTGAGTGATGCCTACTAGGATATCTTTGTCCAACATTCAACTTGAAATAAATGCCCCTTAATTGTGGTCTTATTTTGCCTTTATTAAATTTTATTACATGAACTTTTCACCAAAAGTATTACACAATCCCTCAATAATTTTGATGGCTTAAATACCCCTGAGTCATAATTTCTTATACAACATGTTAATCCTACTAATCACAAACACATTAACAAAACATGAAAAACATAATCACATTCAAACATATATCATATTAATCTTTTTCATTTAAAAATGAACATAGTTTAACTATGTTAGTAACATCTCTCTCCAGAATTCTTAATTCCTCACTCCAAATTTCTTCCTCTGATTAGGTTTATTCCCCTAACTTGTCATTCGTATATATAAGCCCTTATTTCATAATTGTAATAATTGGTCATTAGAAAAGTAATATGTATTCCACTAATTTAATTACTGGAGTAAAGTAATTTTATTAATCCCAACAAAGGATGTTACTTCCTTAACACTGAAAAAGGTAAAAAAATAGTTATGGAGTACACTAACAAATCATCGTTAGCTTAACTTCTCAATTGACCTTAATCTACAAACACCTTCATTCAAATCCAAATACATCCCCGAGGTATCTTATTGGTAGGTTGAAAGACATAAATAAGATATTTGAGAATGTAACGTCATATGCTCTAGGAAGATCACACATTTATCTTTCATTTGTTTAACAATGTTTGCCTTAAGCTTTTTACCTTTAGCAAGCAACCAAGTTTTGTTCCAAATATTTCTTTTATTATATATATAGATATATATTAATTATGAATATTTAATAGTTAATTTTTGGAAAATTTTTATAATTAGATTATACCGTGTATAAAATGTAATAATATTAATAATTAGTCACATTTATAATTGAATATTACACAAAATTTAATTTAATATTCACATGATAATGGAAATGCACATATCAAATTTATAGAATTATTATTATTATCATCTAATTTTAAGGTTACAGTCAAGTTATACACCACAATGGTCACTTTAACAAGCAACCAAGTTTTGGTCCAAATATTTCTTTTTTATATATATATATATATATATATTATATATATAATATTTTAGAATATTTGATAGTTAATTTTTGGAAAAAATTTATAATTAGATTATACCGTGTATAAAATATAATAATATTAATAATTAGTCACATTATAATTGAATAATTATACAAAATTTTAACTTATTATTTACGTGATAATGAAAATGCACATGTCAAATTTATAGAATTATTATTATTATTATCCAATTTGAAGGTCACAGTCAAGTCAGACACGACAATGGTGTATGAGACTTCCTTGTTTGTGGGACAAGGGACCCACCTCCGTGTAGTGACTTGACTACTAAGTTTACGAAGGCATACATAGTCTACCTCTCTGGTTTGAACTGGTGGCATCTTAGGAGGAAACACATGCTCTTAACCATTAAACTCACTCAAGCTATATCTCACCAATGTATCTCACACTTAAAATTTTCATTAGAAACAATTTTATCATTAATAAAAAATAAATAATTGACTATGCATTTTAAACTCCTCCTGTACATATGTATTATAAACTCAAATTCACTTTAGTTCTCTTTAAAATATGTTGATTTAAAAACTATTAATATGTACTTGAGTGGTAAGTTAAAGTGCTCCTTAAAGCATGTTATTAGTCCCTTCCCCTTCGGGGCTGTAGGGACTATAGTAATTGTTTTTTCGAGTGGTTATTGATTGACACAAAAACCAACCAATTTTTTTCTCATTAAAACAAAGTTTTAATTTTATATTCGAATGAATATTCCTTCTTATTCAATGAAAGACTTAATTAAACTTTGTCATCTTATTTGGCCTCATATCGAGGCCAAACTCAAAATAACTTAAGATATATTTCCTAAATTGCCCAACACTTTTATAACATAACGCTTCTATGTTTTAATGCTAGCATTAGTTTTCTAGCGTTTAATGTTAGAGATTAATATTGTTTTTTTCAGTGATCTCCGAGATATCTATGAAAACAAAACAAGTGGCATGGTGATGCATGAGGATACAAGTGGAAAATTGATATGAAAACAAAACAAGTGGTATGGAAATGCATGAAGATACAAGTGGCAAACTGAGGTCTTTTGGCTTCGACCAATATTTATCGGAACTGTTCATCAGACTTGTTTCAACTACCTTTACATTTGAGTCATAATCTAAGGCATTTGTGTCCTTGTGAGGGAGGTGATTAACCCATGGTGCACAAGATGCAGGTCTGCAAGCTTTCTGCTAATGAAATTAACCACTCTCCAAGTTGCAGGTATGCAAACATTCTGCCTGTGAAATTAACCTCTCTCCAAGATGCAGGTATGCTTCTTAAAGAATTAACCACTCTCCAAGATGCAAGTATTCTTCTTAAGGTGAAATTACTGGACCAATATGTAGGTCAAAAACATTCTGCATGTGATATCTCTTTTTTCAGGATATTAATTCACAATATTTTGATTTCTAATTTTCTATAGAACGATCAATTTCCATTTATAAGTTTACATAATTGTTCATAGCATCAAAGCTAACTATGGTAAGTATTCTAATTGGCATTCATAATACTATACAAATGCAGGATGGCCGATAGTTCTTTCTATTTGATGAACCTACAAATTGATTTCACCGTTTTTATGCTTCTGTAAATGTATGCCTGCCACCACTTTTGTCTAAATGTAACAAGTGTCATAATCTTGCCAGCAATGTGATTGTTTTTCTAGTGCCCCATGCTAGAAGAAAATAAGAACACCTCGAGAAAAGAAGAATGCCTTGATGCTTTGCATTAACTATATATATTATATATATATATATATATATATATATATTATATATATATATATATATATATATATTATATATTTAAGATAGAATGGAAAATATAACTTAACATACAAACAACTTAACATTGGCTTACTAATGTTGCTCTCCAGACGTTATTAAGCCATGGTATCATCAAAGCGGTCTCACCCAAACCATAGTTGATCACAGGAAGAATATATTGTGTAAACACCAAGCTTAGTGAAGTGAAATAATGTTTCAGGATACAAGTAATCACAAACCAAGCGGAGCCAGGTTAACCTCCCATTATTCTTGCCTCGGTAAAACTAGAGCTAGTTATATCTGCCATAACCAAAATCTCTATATTTTGTTAGTTCAAAAGGGGCATATAGGCTATATGAAAAGAGAGAAATGATATGACAGGGTATAGTTTATTCACAAGAATCTGCATTTTAGATTCACAATGAGAAGAGATAGAATTCAACCAAATAAGTGATATTCACCTGAGTATGATCTACTACAATGGCACATATTCTAATTCTCTTTACACACTTACTATATAGGGCAAAGCAGCGAAGCCATGGGAGTAAGCAGATGAACCAAGCATATGGATCCAATTGGGGAGCTTCCCACTACCCACTCGTACAGCTCCTCCACACATACAGCTACTCACACTCGCAAGATTGTAATCCCATTCACAGAATAAGCAAGCCAAGGATTGAGCACTCTGTCCATCCTACTGAACAAGGTGGTGTGTGTTAGATTATGTTTTATTGGTCTCCTCTGGTCCTCCCTATAAGGAATGGGACTGGAACTTGCCTTGATAAGCACGGGGGTCATTCGAAATCAGTATTCTTGCTTTCTTGATAGCTTGACGACCTCAACTTCATAGTTGACTTCTGACTGGGAAGAGCTTCATAAAATAAAGAATTGAAAGCAAAGACTGTCATGTGCGAGCTTAGCTCGACTTGCTATTAATAAATAGGGGAATTTTACCACACTCAACCTCCTTTCTTTATGAGTAAGCAGCTCCAAGGCTAGAAATTGAAAAAGGAAATGGCATATCGATTTGTCTTGCCATGCCATGCTTTATTAATATATTGATGTATCTCAGTAAGATCTTTGCAATTGCCTATTATAGGCCTGGCACATAGGCTTGCCTTGATTTTGTAACATTGGTTGCTTAGTATAGTTGACTAGTATACCCTCCCTCCTTTCTAGATTTGTAGTTGTCCAAGGAAAATAAAGGGCCATAAACAGACTCTGTAATGTAACTGAGCTTCTAGTAGATATAGTAAGTAATGGAATTTCTCTATTTGCTAAACAGACTAAGGAATCTATTCTTCTTAAATTCAAGTGACAATAGGGTAGTGCTCGGCCAACACCACTAACAGGAGAGTAAGAACCCTAGGTCCAACACTAGTAGTCTCCAATAACCCTAGGTGCAAGCATAATATCCATTGCCAACTTGGGCTGGGATTTGTAATGATAATTCTTCCATAGTTTTGAAGAGCGTATGAAATCATTGGCCACAATTGAGGTGTAACCATTTTCTGGAGCACTGCCACATATGAGAATTTCTTTCCTTTGAAATCCATCAGATGTCGATAATGGTAGCATCATGGATGAACCAAAGGAAGGGTAATTTATGGGTCCATCTGGTATTGTTGGAAACATCTTTACAACACGATTGTTGGTGTAATCAAATAAGATGGAATCTTTGTTGGTGAAGGTGAAGAGGTTTACATTAGAGGAAACATGAAGAAAAGGATACCTATTGTTGTGTACATTGGGAGTATCTATCTCTGTAAGAAACGACAATGAAGATGCTTGTCCTATAGGCACAAACTCGTAGTAGAACGTTAGCTTGCCTCCCACAAAAATAATTCTATTATTGAGAAGAACTGGTTGGAAGCATACCATCGATTCGCCTGAAGTCCATTTGGGTCGGAATCATCCTAATCACATGCAGAATTTGCACATGGTACAAAATAACGGATGACATTGCTTGCACGCCAATGACAATTGTCTAATGATAATTCTTCCACACCAGTTTCAATATTCTTACCAATAGCACCAATAGTTTACCTCTCTTTTGTTGTGTCTAAAAGAAACCAATAGTTTACCTCTCTCCTTGGTTGTGTCTGCAAGAAAGGGGGCTGAAAGGCTAGACTAAAGTGCTTCGAGCTGGGAGAACAACTTATTCTACAGGTGCCTAGCATGCAAATGATAGCCAAAAGAGCATGTCTGTGTGGACAAGTGGTCGTAGGAACAACTTATCTACAAGTTCCTAGCATGCAAATGATAGAGAAAATAGCATGTATGTGTGGACAAGTGGTCCAAGGATGGCGCATTTTTCCATGTGTACAGGTTTTTTAAAGTGTCTTTTAATTTTTGTAAGTGACCCAAAAGTTTCTAATTCCTTAACATACTTTTATTAACCTTTAATAACATTTGGAGGAATAATATTTTGCATTGTCGGTACAATCTAATGCAACATTTAATGGATTCGTATCTATCACGATTCTTGATACTTTTCTTAGGCACCATTAAGAACATCAAATTTGAAAGCTTACCAGTACTTGATTGTTTGAATGATTAACCTTTTTAAAAATGTTTACCTTGACTTTGTTATGCAAATCCCCTTTGGACATTTTTCTTTCTAGATGTCAGGCCTATAAAAATACAGAAAGACTATAGATGATAAGTTGTCAGCGAAGAAAGCCAATAATTCCACAATCAATTCACATAAAGGTAAGTGTAGTTCATTTCTCGTTGTCTCAAATAATATTTCAATAGTAAGAGTGTAGATTTCAAACTGTGATGCAGTTCACATTTGTTAAACGTTTTTCTCAATTTGTTTACTAATTCGCTGAAGCATTTCTTTGTTAGCATGCTACAACAAATGATCATCCAAGTAGCACTTTTGTTTTGTAGTTAACAAAGATCATCTGATTCATTTCCAAAACTGGATTCTTTGGATCTACTACACATAGCATTAGGTATTAAGGGGTAGCATTAGGGTATTAAGCGGATGCATCCGGATATCCTTATCTTGATTGTTGATTCACCAAATATTCGGCAATTAGACGAACATAATTTGACCGCACCCATGTCTGATTGCCAAATATTCGTCCAATCAACAATCCAGATAAGCTCAGGGGATGTATCCTGTCAGTGATGGGTTTCAATTAATTGAATAGTGGCATATTTGTTTTGTACCAAACCACATAAATCTATGTTTTAGTAAAGTTATATAACCATGTCAACTTTCCTACCGCAAGCTCAAGGCAAAGGCCCTATTAGTGAATGTGATTAGCTTAGGAATATTTTTGCTTTCCTGAGTTGGTAGTGCCTAGAGGTCAAAGTAAAATGTGGAAGCAGATTGAAGGTGATCACGGAAAGAGCACGTTAAAAACAAGTGCATGTAGTTTCCCATCCTCTGAGGCTATCATTCTTCTTGCAAATGTAAGTATTATTCTTCTTGCAAATGTAAGTATTCTTTTTAGAGCAGAGAATCCATTTGAACTTGATAACATGGTTTAAGGATGAGATCTCACGCTGTCAACATAGGATGAGATATCACAAGCAAACTATCTAATTATTCTTTTCACATTTTTTTCCAACTAGTTTATTGATGGTATTCATGACCTTGTCAGTCATTGACTTGAAATATGTAAAACCATATATATTGTGTCGCTTTATTGTATTAACTGAGAAACACATGGAGAATTACTTGGATAAGTATCTCCAAGATATTATTTTGAATTTCATTATAGCTGGCCAGGACACAACTATAATTACCCTTGGTTTTTTCATTTGCTTTGCAATAATTTAGAGTTCGAAAGAAAAATTCTGCAAGAAATTCATAACTTGGTTAAGGAGAATGAATCTCTGTCAATGGAAGAATCTACATTAATAAACGCAAAATGTGTTGGTTTTTAAATTTTAGCAATACAAATATCTTTTCAAGGTTGAAGAGATTTCTAGTTACTTTTATTTACAAACATTCATTTAAATATGGTTGCTATTGGTACATCATTAATAAACGTATTAAACACAGAATGCGTTGGTTTTTAAATTTCAGCAATACAAGCTTGGCTATATTGCTTCGTGCCTTTGCACATTTGGAGGACATCCTATTTGATATCTGGTAATGTGTTACATGCCTGAGAAATAGAAACTTAACATATAGAGTTGTTTTATTAGAATGCTTCTTTTTTATTTGTCACAAATTTCTTATAAAATCACTCATATTTACATGTTGGTAAGAATAATCAAGGAAAGAAACATGTACTCTCATTATCTAGAACAACACTCATAAAAGGAAATAACAGATTACATTTGGTTACACATCAATACTTCTATTTCTGGTAAAAAATAGAGGAATGTTGTGTTTAGTGGAAGGCAAATGTTACTAAAATACCCTTTAAATTCGACATAACAGTCTTAAAACCCTGGAATATTTGAAATACTTTGGTATTGTAATGCTTATCAAATCAGAAATAAAACCAGTGCTTTTTTTAATCCACAGCCCTAACCCACAGCTGAGATTTAATTAATAAATTTGGAGTTCTGAGCACCTTGACATCAAAGCAGTAACCAAGCCTTGATATTATTGTAAGATGTGTATCATTTCATATCATAAATCCAATTATTAGCAGTGTTTGACCATATATTCAACATCGTATACTCAACTCTCGTTCCCATCACCGAAAGCATAACTTAAAGCTAAACCTCCTCTATTTATAACCTTGTTTATTTCTCCTGAGTGTAAAATCTTACCTCTCCCTTGATACATCATAAAATCGAACCTAGATTCATCTAACTTAGCTCGTTAGACTATGAACATGAAATAGCACTACCTTAGTGCCTCTCCCTTGATACATCATCAAATTGAATCTAGATTCATTGAACTTAGCCCATTAGATTACTAACATGAAACCACAAGTGTTATTACTATTAGTTAGTGAGGGCATCCTCTCTTGTGATGTTTAGTTTTGTTTTTAAACACCTCTTCACTTTCTTATTTAATGAGAGAAATTATTTTCAATATACATTTGTTCACCCATCTCAATTGGCTACTCACATTTCTCAATGCATAACTATTGTTAAATGTATATTACAAAATTAGTAAAAATAATCTCATTAGAATGGCATCTTACTCTGTAAAACAATTTTAACTCATAAACTAAATGCAATATAATAATAAAAACCTTGAAAAAACATTGTAAACATTGTAATGAATGTAATATTCTTATGTGTTGAACCATCAAATAGCTATCATCTTGAGTTTTAAATCTTTCACCAACATACTGTTTGTGTGACTCCCTTATTAATGATAGTTAAAGAACCAATTTATTTCTAGGATTAATGAGCAGATTAGTCATGTAGACTGAATGAAGAAGAGTTGTCCGGGTCCTAATGTTGTTGTCTTTTATGTCATGAATATATTGTTCCTAGCATCGGTGGAAGGTGTAGGTGGTTGAGGTTCACCCACAGTTCCTCCCAATGGCGACAACTGAAATAACTCTTCATCTTTTTCGGTTGGGTTCATAAGAACAACTGCTGGAATGATGTGCATTTCCTTAATAGTTAATCTCTAGTTCTCTCTCTATGCATTGGGTTTCACACAGTTCCAACTCTTCTTTAATAGTTAATTTCTAGTTCTATCTCTATGCATTAGGTTCCACACAGTTCCTTATATCCATTTTTGCATTCAAGGTCAACTACTTGGCCACTAAGGCAGAGACTTGCCGCCTCACAACCCCTTGTTTTAAAGTCTATTTGGTTGCGGTTAAGAAGTAAGTTAAAGTGATTGCTGTGAAAATATTAATGGATTGGCTTTAATATTCCATCTTACACTCGGTGAAAGTCTCAACAACCTTGATGGGTCATGGGTGCTAAAAAAAAAATTAGCAAGTGACTTTTTCATAAGCTAGGCCCAAATGATCATGTTAAAAAAGTGAATTATATTGTACCCAACCCAAACAATGAATTGAAACAACAATCTTAAACATTATATTAGAGGTAAAAGGCACGTGTGTATATTATGTTCATATAAACATAAATATTGATACTCTTGGTATTAAACGTTGTGACACTTTTACACTATTTTAGCCAAGGTATTGTTAACCTTCCAAAATCTAATGTTTTTATTTTTGACCGAGTGGTGTAAAAAAGAAAGGTTCATAAGCAATTACGAAAGATAAATACATATCATATCTTGGGTATACTTTGGTTTTTATCATAAAATGTACTTCATCATTAGCGTACTTATATCTATATTGGAAATAATTTTATCATCGCTATGAGCTATCTTAGTGGGCAAATCTTATGGTGCTAGGTTTCATCATAAGGAATGTAGGATCTCAACCATGAATGATGGGGAGCAATCATCATAAACCTTGTGGTTTGTGAATACTTAAGTCATGTAATAAGAAGTCCAAATCATATAACCACTTCATTTTCTCACATTTGACATATTATGAACTATGTTGTGGATATTTATTTTAAAGATTTGTGTATATTTGAGATTTTAAATTCATTGTTATAATTATAGGTGTATGTTTATTAAAGCGTTTAATCGATTGTTTTTTATTACAGTGGATTAAATGATATAATTTGGATGACTTAGACTCTAGGATTTTTATTACAGTCGATTAAATGATATAATTTGGATGACTTAGACTCTAGTATGTTTTAGATAGAATGTTTTGTGGCTTTGGACTCAGACTCTGGCTATGGTTCGCAACCTCCCACTCTAGCAGTCATCACCACACCAGTAGAACACATTCCTCAAGGTAATGTCAATGAATTTTCTCAAGTTATAGTTCTAGATTAAGTATTATTGTTGTTGGTCTATTTTGGTCTATGTTTAGTTCTTTCTTTACTCAGCAGTCATGGTGACTTTTATGGTTTATTGGACTATTGATGTTTATGGTTTTGTTTCTGTTGTCAAGCTCATAATATCCACTGCATGGAATTTTGGACGGGTTGCCTTGTGTTATGCTACTATGCATGTCTTTTACGGATAGATGTGGACTACTGGGAACAAATGATAGAGAGTGTATTAGCTTGTACAAAGTCCATACAAAGTTTTCTGGAACGATCTCGTTATCAATGTAAACTTGGTTTTCTTATAATATAAATATTACCATCTAGCTTACAAAAAAAGCGTTTAATCGATTTTAAAGGATATAATGGCATATCCTAACTCTAATTCACATTACTTTAACTATTTACGTAAGAAGGAGGAAACACAAAGATCTTTTCCATTTTTTAATGGAACATTCAACATTGAATTTTTTTAACACAATGTTTTTTTTAAGGAACTCCTCAAGGAAGGTGTTATCCATTTCGCAAGAAGACATCCATGACAAAGCTAAGGTTTAAAGAAGGGTGGCGGGTTGCTCCCCATATAACACTTTGCATGGTCACCTAGTCTCTAGGAAAATCGTCTCAAATAGAGTAAGTTCTCATCAATGATGCATGTGAACGTGCGCGCTCAGAAAGGTACATCGACACCAAGGACTATTCAATTTCCAGTTCAAGGACACAATTATGGTTATGTAAGGAAAATGATGTGGTTATAATATTGTGAAGTGGGAGGAAACTAGTTGTGCAGTCGACCAAAGGAAATTGGTAGACACAACTGCTCTTATACCATGGAAACCACTCCCTAGTTGGAGCAATCTCAAGCTAACATACTAGGCAACCAGGGAGCATGCAATCTCAAACTTTAATGCTCGTAATCTATCTCAGAGATTCAAGGCTTTCAGGGGTTATTTCGGGCTTCTCCTCTGTGTGGTTCTTCATTTCTCAAGTATGGCCTTTTATTTCTTGTTCTCGACAACTCATTTCAAGACTAACATCATTTTATGCTTTCATTGTTTACTCTAGCTTGGTATTTTGGATTTTGGTTTTCAATCCCCCTCCTTGGTCCTATTTTTCTTGGAGGATTTTACTCGACTATTTCTCTATGAATTGGCCTTGTCTCCTTCTACCAAAATTTCCCATCAATTTACAACTCCTCCTTGACACTTTTCCTTTCTCTCCTAGATGTTATCCACAAGCCAATTTATTTCATCCCCATCATGCTTTCCCTATTTTAGCTCCCTCTTCAATCATGGTGTGCCACTGTCTAGTTAGTCCCTTAAGTCATGGTCGTCGAGGTAGACCTAGACTGCCTCCTCCAGCCTTCAACCCCCCCCCCCCCCCTTGCACAACACCCATGCCCAAACCTCAGCCAAGGCCACCATGGAGCGGTATAGATCCATTTCCCCGAAGTTGTCTAGAGAGTTATTTCAAATATTCAAAACCAAGTTAAACAAGCTCACATATTTGTCCCTGATTCTCATGTGGAGCGGGAGACTAGAGACTAGATCCCCAATGTCGGTAATTTAAATCAAGCTATGGAATCAACCTACATGTAGACAGTTAATCTATATTGGCATGTAAAATTCTTATGGGCGGGGTTCTCATTGACAAAGCAGGGTCTCAGCAGGAGCTTAATATCCATATGGTTGAACTCATGGAGAAAATGGGCACTGTCAATGGAAAAATCATTCTTATGTTCAAGCATCAATGGCACCGAACCCACAACATCAAATACTAGTGTCAATCCTAGTCGCTTGATCAGACACATCCCAATAGCATGAAAGCACTCAGAGCTCAGACTATGTTTTATATTTTTTCTTAGAACATGATCTTACCTATCATTATATTCACCATAGTCTATGTAACACTTTCTTTTTTTGTATGGTTTATGTTTTCAAATCAACAAATTAGAAACAATAGGGGCAACTTAAAACTTATAAGTTTATGCTACTTATCTAGTTTCCCTAGCAATAGACCAGTAGAGACTATCTATGATGTAATTTTGTGTTTTCTAAATTAATATAACAACTCTATTATTTAAAAAAGAAAAACATTTCTTCACCTCAAACTTTAAGAAATATTATTAATTCCTTCTGTTAGGGCCTGGATCTACCTCACGCTGAAGGAAGGTAGGTCTAGCGTAACATCAAACCACACTTAACCTGGTAGCTAGCCCTACCAGGTTGGGAGAGGGCTCTCTCCTTGCCAATCTCAATTAGGATATTGCCAATTACGGATTGAGATAACTGAATTTAATGTAGATTTTAGGCTAGGTATAGTAGCTCAGCGTTTCTGGTTTTATTTTTAGGTTTTGGTTGCTAGATCAATTGGAGAAGGCAGATTGGGTCCGGGAAATCAACTCAGGGATACAGTCATGTTCTGCGGGGCGAGGTAGACAAGGGATTATGTACTAGAAATGGATTAAGATGGTAGATCAAGACAATTGAGGAGTTGAGGAGGGCATAATGAAACTATGAATCCTCTTCAAGCAATTGAAAACATTGAAAACCAAATGCATTCCCAAGACAAAGCACAATAGTGTATTTTGTCCATTCACCTTGATTCATTTAGTTTTAGAAGAGAAAGATGGATTTGGATACATATAAAACATAAGAAAAACTCATTACAAAGAAAAAACAATACATAAACTCACTGCAAGAATCCCACAAAAATAGCTGTGAAACCTGGTTTTATTCCTTGCCAAACTGCTGATACAAATGTTTAATGAGTGCCACCACTTCTACCAAAGTCCAACCTTTACAAATGACTGAGAGAAAACATAATATAGGCATCAAACAAGTCATGCTAGTCATCATGGGTCGAATCCATGAGTCAAGGAACTGTTTCAACAACATCTAAACTAGGAACAAGAAAATAGGTAGTGGAACAACTTGCCTCTAAAACTAGGGAAACTGATACATTCAGTTCAAAACCACTTTTGATTTGATGTATCTACCCCATCAAGTGTTCTACATCAACATTTACATCATATTACATCATTTACCTTGCAAATTTTACCAAGAAAAGAAGAAAAAGTCAATTGCTGAAGAGACTAAGTGAAATTTGACTTTTAGGCAAAATTGACAAAATTTTGCCTGATGCGTAGTACCTTGAGCTTGATGCGTAGTGCCACTTCAAGGCTACTTTTGGAGGCCTTCCATTCATCCAAATCAGGGCCAAGATAGCTTGTTGGAAAGCCTTGCCTGTCCAGTTTCTGGAACACTTTGAATTTTTTGATTTAGAGGTCATTTCCCCCCTCAAAAGTGGATTATCCCAAGACTAGTTCCTGTGTGTCCAAAAAGTGGCAGAGAGGGCACTTTTTGAGTGTCTTTTGCCCTTTTGGTGGCTAAGATCTCCTCCAAATTTGATGAAATTTTCTGGGTTTCATTGTTTTTTTCATGCTGAATCCAAAAATACAAGCCATTTGGAAAAAGAGTGAGCTAATCCAATGGGCAACGCCACCACCGAAATTTCTTGTGTTGCCTAATTCAAAAAATCAAAATTTACAAAATTTTTCCAAAATCTGCCCAGTTTTGGCTCAAATGTACTTCATTGGTTACTTTGTTGGGCAAGCATAACATCAGCCAAGATCTCAAGTTTTTCACCTCTCTTTTTGCTTCTTAAGGCCCTCCTTAATCTTGCCTTAAGGTGCTTAATTCTCATGTTACCTATCCTATTCTGGGTCAAGTAATGGTAGGCCATATGCCTAAGCATCTTTTTGTCTCTGTTGGCTTTCTTTAGAAGACCCTCAAGGTGGATATTTACCCTCTCAATCCATATTTATATCTCATTAACCATTTCTTGTTCAATTGGAGTCAAGGGAACCAGATGCTTCTCTACCATTTCACAAAAATCAAAACATGACTGATGTCTGAAGCGTGAGGTGGTTAATGGGCAAGCAAGTAGTTCACTCATACTGATGGGCTCCTCCGTGATAATCTTGCCACCTTTATGAGGCTTCCTCTACTGCAAAATCCTTTCCCTAGAGCTGTCACTAAGGGTGTCCTCCTCAAAAATCGGGCTCCTTGTCCCTCTCCATGCTTGTCTCTTTGGGATGGTTTGATGAATGATGGATAATAGCTGGGAACAAAAAGGTGAGTATGAAGAGATTTTGTAAATGGAACAATAGTAATGAGATGAGGTAGGGGAATGAAGGGAAGGATTTGGGGAGCTAGGGTTTTATGGAGGGAGTTTAGGGTTTGATAAAGGGGTTAATTTTAATAGAGAAAAGGGGAAAGGGAATATGAGTGAAGTGAGATGGGATTAAAAGGGTAGGTTTAGGGCAAGTGAAAATGAGAATATTGAGACAAGGAAGAATATTTTGCAGTGGTGACAAATAAGATAGGAAAACACACTAGGCTTTTGAGTCTTAGGAGATAAAAATGTAATTGAAGCATAAAAAACCCTACCTAGGCTCCAAAGTGAGTGTACTTACTTGTTAAGAAGGCAAATGAAGCATTTGGGAGGATTTGAGATGAATTTGTTTGGTTTTGAAGCCTCATTGGCCAATGCGCACCGCACTGAGCCCAATGTGCAACGCCTTCCTGATGCGCAACGCCAGTGTATTTTTACACAGGAAAAAGCTACCTGATGTGCAGCGCCCCTCTGATGCGCAGTGCCGACCCTCTGATGCGCAGTGCCAACTTCAAGGCGAGTTTTGACTGCCTTCTCGATGTTGAAATTGGGCTCGTGATAGCTCGTTGGAAAGCTTGTCAAGTCTACTCTCTAGAACATCTTGAATTTTCAATTTGGAGTTCATTTGCCCTGTCAAAAGTCCAATCTCCCAAGACTGGTCAAAATGTATAGAATGAGGTTGCCTAAATGCAAAGTGCTATTGCAGTCAACTTTTGAAGGTCTTCCTCATCTCCAAATTGAGCTCATGATAGCTCATTTGAAATATCTCTTTGTCTAGATATCATTTAAATCATAAAGAAAGTCATTTGAACATCCCAACTAGGTGAAATGTTGATTTTCCCAAGGTCACTCTAGAAGTGCATCATTCCTCCTGAGGCCAATGATGTTTTTGACATTTCTCCCAAACCATGAAACCTGTGTAAAAATTGAAAGAGTTTTTTCTTCTTGGGTCAATGATGGACAAAAACGTCTCTCACTTTTGTCAAATTCATCTTTTTGTGCTCAAAAACATAATTTGAAGAAAACCTATCCCGATATGTGGAACAGGGGATTTGTAGAAATGAAGGGAAATGAAGGGGATGAGGGGCTTCTAAATTATTGAGAAAATTATGGGAAGTAGGGAGGGATGTTAGAAAGCAGGGGAAAATGGAATTTCAAATATTGAGTGAGGGGAAGGGGTCCAAATGGGCAAAACACAGGCCTAACCCAGAAAATTGTCAAATTGTAGCAATAAACTAGGGTTTGTGGGAAGGGGACTTGTTCATAATTCAAAGACTACTTCTAAACACTATCCTGATAGTAAATATGGAGGTTGGAAGATATTCATATAAACATAGATCCATGCATATGAAGTGTACCTCTTTCTCTGTGTAGCCTCTGATACTTTAAAAAAAGTTGTTCATGGCATTATTGATTCCTTCAAGGGTTTCTTCCTCCCCATATTCTTTGGGGAGAGAAAAGAGACAAACCCACATTGGGGCTACAAGGAAATCCTCCTTCTTTGGGTTATACCGCTCCTTCCAAAATCGCATGAAGAGCCTTGCATTGTTGAAAAAATATGACCCTCTTTTAAAGACCCTTGATATGTCTTCTAAGCTAGAGAAAATGATTGTAAACAAACCCTTAGCCCCTAAATCCAATTTTATTTGACCTTGGGGGTTCCATTTATTTCAAATCCACCCAATTAGAGCCTTTTCAGAGGGTCATAATCTAATAAATTTGCAAATCAAAGTGTGATCTTGCATATATTGGATATATTTTTTGATCTTACTAGATTTAACCTCGTATTTTGTATCTTGCATTGCTTTTGGCAGGGAATGCCCCATATTTATAGCTTGCCATGATGCGCTTAGTGGAGGGCTTTTTGTGAACCTAGAAACCTCACTTCATCTAACTACTCTACGAAAAGGATGTCAAAGATAAAGAGATTGATGAGGAATACCAGTATATCCAAACTCATTATAAACTTCCCAAATAATATGATTAAAAATGGGGGCAAAGGCCCCTCTCGCAAAGCCAAACATAGACAATGTGCAGAATAAACCCTAAAATCTAAAAAGCAGAGCCGAAAACCAAACTCTTTTTTTTTTTGTCGTCTAATGTTAATATATATATATATATATATATATTATATATATATATATATTTACCACAAATCTTTCTTTTTTATATAATTATTTTTACTAAATACCTCTATTATACTAAATTTCGAAACCTCATTATTTGTGAGTACCTATGGTCTTTTTTGTATGTCTAGACAACCGTCACTCTTGAGTTTATGCCGATAATCACTTCTCATTAACAAGATCAACATTATGCTACAAAGAACGTCAATAATATTTTTGTTTTTTTTCTTTTTCATATCGATAAGATATTGCAAAAAAACCTTCTTTAATTTTAATAAATATATTTCAATTATACTATCGAATCAAAATATTTTAATAAATATCTATTTTTTATATATATTTATAAGTGTAACCCTTTTGTAAAGGGCCAAGGTTTGACTCTGCTTTGAGGACCACTTCTCTCGCATCAACTATTGAACGACATACCATGAATGAGTGAGAAACATTGAAAGAGATTTTGAGAATAAATTCTCCATTCAGTTAATAAGATTGGGGGGTAATTTTTTAAAATACGTCCTTTGAATAATTTTCATATAAATTTAGACAAACAAACATTTCCAAACTTTTTCATATAAATTTAGACAAACAAACATTTCCAAACTTTTGGACATATCCCAAACCCATTAATAGAAATAATTATTCCTATTGACAAATAACTCACACCAAATATAATGATAACTATTGATGAATCTTGAAGGTAAGAAAATGAGTGTGGGATAAAGTACTTCCCGTCATATTCAAGAATATGCAATCTTTCACATCAAGAAAACAAAGTTTTGTTATCCACCTTGTTTTTGGAAGTTGGAATATGTGTTACATTCTCTGCTTGAAATATGTAATGATGTAATATTGATGTTCATCATTATAAACTCTAGTAGTGGTTGATATTTAAGTTAGATGTTGGAATATGTGGTACACTCTCAACTTGCCATGTGTAATGATGTAATATTGATGTTCATCGTTACAAACTCTAGTAGTTGTTGATATTTAAGTTAGATGATAAATTGTTTCCCTGAGAGTAATCATTATTTAGTATTTAGGATTATTTAAGTTATTCTTTTTAAAGATAAATAAAGTAAATATTTGTATATTATATTTTATAAAAGTTTAAACTATTTTATAAAATTTTATTTTAATAATATATGAAATGTAAATATTTTTAATTAAATATAAAATTATTTAATTATTGTATTAAGATTTTTGATTGCCATAGAAGTTACTAGATTTTACATAGTGAAATTTTATTGTGATTAAAAAAATAAATTATTTCCATGTTGTATATATTTTAAATTTAGTTAATATTTTAATAGAAGGAAAATATATGTAAATATTATATATATGTATATGATAAAAAAAAAACAATAAAATTGTTAAAATACTACAAATATATTTTTCGATGTTTATATATTTTTCTTTTACTCCCATTGTAAGGCCTTTTGCTTAATATAATTTTTAGTTTAATAAGTTTGAGATATTTTGGTTAGCAAGGGGGGTAATATGCTCTAGAATATTAAGTGAGGAATCTGATTTCGAGGACATGCTTAAGCCACTAGGAGGAGGGTGTCTCTATGTCAATTCTAATGTCTTGATTATGCACCACTATGTGTCTCTACCCTTGATGTGGCATCGTTGTTTGAGGCCAACAATTATTCCATTGATTTAGGGTTTGGAGATCCAATTGAACTGCTTGAACATGCCAAGGTTCTTCTTTGCTCTTCCATTAGATCAGACGACCTCCAAGCTAGCACGAGCTCAATTAGCATCTAGCTTCCTTCTTACAACTTTTTCAACATTGGCATACCTTATAGATGATCTATATGATGTCAAAGATATGATGAGGAGAAAGCCAAATGCTAACTAAGTTCACATTGGCCTCATTAGGGGAATTTTGAGGTCTGAAATGAGCCTCCTAAGGAAAATAATAAAATAATAGTTATGAATTTTTAAATGAAAAGAAAGAAAACTACATTTTTTAAATTCTGTTTTTGATTTATCTCCTTACAATTTACTCAAATGTGAAGTGTATGCATTAGTTTTGCATCCAAAAAGTACCCACTATGCATACTTTTGAATAGACCTAAATTCCACATCAAACAAGTACCTATTATGCATACTTTTAAGTAGACCCACAACAAAAAAATGAAAATAAATGTAAAAATGTGTTCCAAAGTTGGTAATATGAAAGCCAAATGTTGATCTAATAGAAAAAACTAGGGATGGAAGGTATGTTATGCAATATAGAGGTGGTGAAACTGTAACTAGGACAATTGAGTACATGACACATGGAACCGAATGAAGAGAAGTTGGTTAAGGAGAAAATTAATCAAGGTAAATTATTGTACATTAGTTAGGAATCAACCTAGGCTACTAGTTATTGAAATGACACTAGATAAATGAACGACAGGCATAAACGTCATAATTGTGAGTAGTGGCGTGTTATGTTAGCATTTATTAGACACAAGCATTTACCAACTTCAAGAAACACATTTTCTCACGTACTTTCATTTTTATTTTATTTATTTATCCTTTTTGGTGCGATTCTACTCAAAAGTATGGAAAGTGGGTACTTGTTCAATGTGGAATTTAGTTCTACTAAAAAATATGTAGAGTGGGTACTCATTGGATGCAAAACTTAATTCTACATCCAATGGGTGCCTACACTTGACATTTGAATAAACCTATAAGGAGATAAGCAAAAAATAATAATAATAAAAAAACATAGCTTTCTTCTTTACCCTCCAAAAAAATTTACCCTTGGGAATGGCATCATCATATTGAATCTTATTGATTCATTTGAATTTGATTACGTTTGCACGTTATTTTTGTTTTAAGGCCCATTTTTACCTCAAAATTCCCCTAATGGAAAGTCATTCAAAGTTTGGCATGTTATATCGAGTGGTTGAGTGACTTGAATTACAAGTAGGATGTTACAGGGTCAAGTCCCTAAACTGGTTTCCTTTGTGGATATTATGGGCCTCACTTAATATCCCCTTTAGGTTAGGTTTCCAAAATTGCAACTAGCTTATTTACTTAATGTTTCATCTTCAAGATAAAGAGAAGTGCAAAGAGGGTTCCCTTGGGATGTGAATTTCACCATTACACACACACACACATAATGTGGATGTGGGCATAATCCCTTGGAAATTTTCTAATTTAGAACATTATAGTACCAAGAATGTGGAGACGAAAGGTAGAGAGTAAGTATTCAAGAATACCCAAATTATAGGTGCCACTATGATTACCTGCGACAATTCAAGTTATTGATAGAAAATCGCAAGTGCTTAAAAAAATTAAAAAAATACTTGAACCAAAATTGGGTTTTATGTTGTATATTAAGATCTTGAAATCATTATTGCCTAAACAATTGATGACGGTAGTAAAAGATAAGCATGTATTCTTCTAAGACCTTCTGTTATTATGATCAAGGACAAACCCATCATGAGTGAGATTAACTATCATGAGTTGCAAATGAATGATAGATGAGCCTTTAGTTGCAATCTTGGCCCAATAAAAATGCTACTTATTTCAAAGAATACTAACTTATGTTGTCCTTATAGTGCATTGATCAATGTCAAACTATCTTAAAAATATATATAATAATAATAAATAAATAAATAGGTAATTTGTATTAATAAAAGGTTGCAATAAATGACATGGTAAAGGGCCACGAGACGTATAACAATGAGTGATGGGATATACAATTGAGGCAGTCCTTGTGTGAAGGTCATTGATTCAAAATCCCATGGGTAGTCTAGTTAAGCAAAATAAATAAACGATATAATAGAGATTACAAGCATGACATAGTTCTAAATAGTTTCAAAATAGTAGTTACATAATCCACAAAAGATATTGTTACAAGGCCAAAACAAAAATTGGTCTTGTATTTATGCAAAATTACTTAGTGCTTCTTTATGTGAAAATGTGAAGTTGGGTTACACTTTTTGCCCTTTTTTGAAAAAAAATTATCATTTTTAGAAGTTTTTCAACTTTCGGCAAGCCAAAGCAATTTTGCTGTTTAGAATTTCATTTTACAGTTAAAAGAAAACTTGTCAGAAATTTTATTAGCTTTCTATTGTTTATTTTTTAGTATTTTTTTATTCACATTTGATATGTCAACTTAGTAATTGTTTGACTGTGTGTTCTTTAAAAATCGAGGGATTCATAAAAAGTAATGTTTTTTGGCACTAGTGTGTTCTTTGTTAACCTTGCCTTTTTGAAAAAAAAATTGTGTTGCAACAATGTAGATAGTTTCTACTTCGATATGGCTATATTTACGAAACCAACAAATGCATATCATAATTACTAATTTTTTTTAATTGAACCAATATGAAAAAATTGCAGATTTTGAAGATGTTTAACATATCACCATGTTTCTCAACATATTAGTAAAAAACTAAAATATAAAAACTACCCAATAAAGAAGACAAACCAATATAATGTACCATAAATTTTCCATATTTTTTCATGGTGTATTTTGGAAGATACAAAATTTTGATTTCACTGAATCATAATAACTTTAATAATTTTTTTGCACACATTTTACTAGAAAATTAGTTAAAATTAGCAAATATCTATGAAATTCCATAAGATTTATATATGCTAAAAGTAGATTCAATTTTGCAAATGTTGGTATTGGTTCCGAAAGTAAATTCACCATATTTGATGGAGTTTAACCATTCCAAACTTGAAGAAAGGTGATGAGAGTTGAGCTGTTGTATAGTTGCAGGTTTTCGGCTGAACAAAAAAAAAGTTCGGTCGAATTTTTGTTTGCTGCGAATGGATGTTAAAATAAATGGGAAATTTTTTTGACCGAACATTTTTAAAAGTTTGATCGAACAATTTTAAAAGTTCGGTCGAAAACGCTGACCATATTTTCCGTCGGTTGCAAAATTAAAATAGTGCGACCCTCTGATATAATTGTTTTGGCAAAACGCTATAAATAAACCAGGTCAAAACATTATTTTCGCACTCACATTCCTCATGTGCACCTTTTGAATTCCAAATTTCTTTGCATCTAATTTTTGGAAAAAAAATTGGCTGGATTTTTAAAGTGAGCTTTTTGGGCTAATTTTTGAAAGTAAGTCTTTTGGGCTAAATTTTGAAAGTGAGTTTTTTTTGTTGGGTTTTGAAATTGATTTTTTTGGGTTTGATTTTAAAAATATACATAGATTGAATTATCATGGGAAATCAAAGAAATTACAAGAAAAAATATGATTGAATAAGAGACATTGAGGCTCGTAAAGAATATTCGAGAAACTATTACAAAATAAAGAAGGAAGAACACTTAAATATTGAAAGGGCAAATTCTCAACAAGAAGTTGAGCCAGGTATGTAAATGTAAATATTATAAATGATATTTAAAATTTAATAATGTCTTGTGGAATTTAATTTTTATTTGATGAACTAATTTGAAAAATATTTTGCACAATTTTGCAATGTAAATAGAGAGAGTTTTTCCTCATAACATTGATGACGAGATTGAAAATGTTGAAAACCAAAGTGAAAAAGAAAATGAACCAATGATTGATGATATTGAAAGAGATTCATGTGAAAAAGTTGAATCACCCATAGGTATGAATATATATGTCATGTATTATTGAAATTATACATATTTATTAGTTTAAATTTCATGAACTCTATTTTTTAATTTAATTATTTAGTGTATATTTCTACTCATTTACATTAAATTCTCAATGTACAGATGAAATCAATATCGATGATGAAATGGTAGAAAATGTTGACACTAACACATACGGAGATAAAAAAGCTGACCATGTCATATGATATCGTGTTAAGCTCATTATTGATAAGTTCTTCATAGACGAAAATATGATAGCTCAAGCTCATATTTTGAGAGGTCTCTTAACATCAAAGAAATTAAAAGAAGCTACAACACTATTGGGTATTCAAAATCAACGAAAAATAAAAAAGTGAAGGAAAATGTGATTCAAAATATAAATAATGCTCTAAAATCAATTGGAATATCTAGAAAGAAAAGCGATCTAGATGCACATAGAGATACAAATGGCAGGTTTGATCAAGTACGAAAGAAAACCAATTGTTAAAATCTTTGGCAAAAGAATTAGGGACCTCATGAAAAACATTGCACAATCATAGGAAATTTCAATTGCAAATAGATGTAAATGATGAGATTGCTTGTTGGACAATTATTTGTAGGCAACCATTGAAATATGGACTTGGAAAAGATGTTCAAAAAATAATATATGAATATTGAATGAAAAATTCACGTGTTTAACCAAAAGTAAGGGGTGTGATGCGACGAAGAATAACATGAAATTAGTATGAAGAACATGCAAAACCTATCCTGGACACCACTCACATAGAGTTTTTCAATAAGTTCATAGAAGAGAATCGTGGAATTAATGTCTCAATCAATAGTTTTGTGCAACAAAAACCATGGTATGTTAAACCAATCACTGTACATGACACTTGTTGTAGTCATTATCATGTGGAATTTCAATTATATTATGATAGATTCCTTAACTTTGGTAAAACATTTTGGAAAAATTCACCTCCTCCTTCCACTATCCATGATTTCATATCCCAAATTCTATGTGGAAGAGAAAATCATGAATTATTTAACGAAAAGAAATGTGTTGGTGGTAAAAAATGTGATCATTGTGGAAAATTGACTTGATTTCACAACAAATATCCTATTGATATTCATGATCAATCATTGTCCAACATAAGAGTGAAATGGAAGAGATATGAATATATCCATACATCAATTGGTTCAAGTAGTAGTACAAATTCTAAAAGGATTGATTTACAAGGAGAAGAAATTTTTGTGATAGAGTTTTTGAAGAAGTTTGAGACATAAATTTATAAATACACCAAACATTCTCATAGATCTCAATGGCAGGATTTACAATTAAAAAAATCTCCTGAAATTTTTCCACCACAGATCATTTTGTCAATAGTTGGTTTTGCAGAAAATTACACATTTGTTGCACAAAATGAAATACAAAGTAAATATTGTCATTATGACCAAGTCTCTATGCTTGTCCATGTTCTATATAGACATGCTAAAAAAAATGTTGATCATATAGAAAGCACCAATGAGAATCAACATGTTATAAGAGAATATCATTTCTATATCAATGATGATCGTACACATGATACACATTTTGTACAACATTGCTTTGATAAGATTTATGACTCATTTAAAGGTGTTGTAGCGGCTGCAACACCTCCAAAATTTTGGCTTGCACTTAAATTTTGGAGCCTTCCTTGGTCTTTCCCTTTATGGTTGCAAACACTTGAGCTCATTTTATGAGCTTTCTTAGAGTCTTTTCACCCCTTTCGCTTGTTTGATCAATTATCGTCCTTTGGCATGTTTGATTGTGTTACCATGCTTGCGGTCCTTTTTTGGTGATTTTGAAGTTTGGTCTTTGTGCATTCGAGTTTTCCTAGTTTTGTAAGCATTCGTCGCACTCATACACAAAGTTTTAAGCACTTTCACACAAGTATCATCACAATCGTTCACAGTCCATCTCAAGTGTCGCACTCGTCGCTTTTCATTCTAAGACAAGTCTCACAGAGGGTAATGCTTTGTCTTGTTATTATGGTGGTCCATGTTGTCATGTTGTCGAAGTATGTTAAGTGTGTTATCACAAGGTCAAGTTCATCACAAGTTCACTTTCCTCTCGCACTTAGCCATTTCTTCGAAAATCCTTCCAACTGGGCAACTCACTTTTACCGGTCCCTAATTGAACTACACAATGCACAGTCTCAACCCTCAGTGATGCAATCTTGTTGCCTGGAACTGCATAGTGCATAGTCACTGTCCCCAGGGTAGTTTCACTATGCAATTTCAAAGCTGAGCAGCCTACCTTCATCCCCATAATTGCATTGTAAATTCTCCCAGCCTGACATAAATTGCGCATTTCAAAAAATCAATCATCAAGCTTCTCCCCTGCCTGATGGAACCCCAAATGTGTAGAGGACAAAGCATGTCTTGCCTCCCATAACTGCGCATAAGTGTCTCCCCAGTGTCCTCCCTCAGTCTGGACTCACTAATCTCAAGAACTGCGTAGACCTGTCCTCCCAGGCCCCTCTGCTGCCTAGTCCTACCTTGCCTTAGAAAATTGCGCAAACCTGCATCCCAGGGTCCCATCCTGCATCAAACACTGACTGTCTCAACTGCACAATCCTGTCTCCTAGTGGATTTTGCATATTTTTTCCCGGCAGATAGGATTGTGCTCAGGAGTTCCTCAACCAAGCTTGAGCAGCACTCTACGCAGTCTTAGTGACCAACCTCCTTCCTTGTCACCTGGAACTATAAAATGCACAATTACTGGGCCCTCTTTCCCAGCTTGTCACTTGTCTCGGGCCCAGTCCATGGATAACAATGCATCATCTTAGACTAGGGAGTTTTTGGATTTGATGTCATCCCATCATGAGTGAATTGCAGGAACAGGTACATTGTTAAATCATGGCGAGACGATGAAGAAGGAGAGAACATGCTAGAAGACTCATTCACAACTGGACAAACAAAGAAGCTCATCAAGAACAAACAAAGGGAACACATGCATGCAACCACCTCTCAATATCAAATATCATTGAAGACCCTGCATCATCAAGCTATGGAGAGGAGAAGAGAAAGCACATCCAAGAACACATCTATCACTCAACAACAACAACGACTTGACATTTCCACCTCAGGAAGCTAGTCCATGTCAATTCGTGTCATGAGTTGTCAAAGGCCACATCACTATTATGAGCCATGCATATTGTAAATCAAATGTAATGTAAAGTAGAAGTTCAATGGACACACATGAATATGAAGAGTCATGTCAGTTGAAAAGTCACAGGAAGGTGAACAATCATGAGGGTAGTCAAAGAGTCACAAGGGTCAAGAATTGCCCCTTGGTTATATATATCCCCTCATTGTATGAGCAAAGGAATTTTCACCTTGGCTCCTCCCACAAATCATAAAGAGTTTCAGTCAGTTCTTTAAGGAGAAAGGAGTGGCTCCATTGTCCCACTATTGGGGCTAGTGATGTATGGTGTAAATATGTGTCTTAGAACTTTTTCTTAATACATAAGCCTTTTTGGGCCAATACTTTTCGATGCATGACTTATGTATGTTTGTAAGACTATTCTTTGGGCATTTGTAATTCATGTTTGTTTTACGTGTACTAAGTTAGTTAAACTATTTCAGTTGTTTTAGTGCTTATATTGTTGGGAATGTGTTGTATTGGTTGTCATTGCTGTCTCATCCTTGTGGACTATTTTGCAGGATACAAGACAAACCTTTCTCGCTCATTGGTTATAATGGTTGTCACATGCGTTGTGGACTATTCTACTGGATGGTAGACAAATCTTTCTTTGTTCTTTGGTTTTAACGACTGTCGCATCAGTTGTGGACTATTCCACTAGATGTTGGACATACCTTCCTGGTTCACATGTGTCTCTTCCTAGGTCGTACTATTACCTCTCACTTAGAGGCTCACTTTTCTCCCCCCATTTGCAATAAGAGAACTTAGACACAATTACGTTGCACATTTGTTAGGCACACTCACCTTTCTTTTTGAAGGTACCATTGCAACACTCTCACGTGCTGAAAAAAAAGAGTCGAGGCAAACCTCTAAGTATTTGGCAATCAGGCCATCATACTAGATGGGAATCCTACACCAAACAATGTGAGGTCTAATTGGGACCTCATATCGGGGAGATCCCCCTAAATTTTGGTGGATCCAACACCATCAACAAAAGGTCATGGAATAAAATTCAATGAACATTGGATATGGTCAGATGGATTTGCAGGTCAATTCAAATCTTCATGATCATTCTTTTGGTTGTGTCATCTTCATATGAAAACCAACATTAAACATTATTGTACTTTCTTTTGATATTGGTCATTGAAAAGGAGAACATGATGGTGCAGGGGCATGTATAAAATGAATACTTCAAAGATATCAAATGGACCACTTTGTAAACCAACTTGTCTCAACTGAACAAGTTGTTCAATGGTGCATTGTTTCACTAAGCCATGAGACTAACCCATCAAGGGAGGTACACAGGTATATGTATACATTAACTTGTATATATGATAATTTTTATTAATTTTCTAATTTTAAACATCTATGAATTATATAGTTTAAATAATTGGTCGATGATTATCTTTGATATGTAAATTGATTTTAAATAACATATTTAAATTATTGTTTGAATTTACTATGGGTTCTTTTGGCATATTGGAGTCCAAGATGTAGTTAGATCCATTACATATGAAGCTGAAACAGTAAAAGGGTATTAAAACAAAAGAGTACCAAAATGCATTTGCATTTGATAAAAGAAAATACTCTTTTTTTTGTCCTGTTTGCATAGAGGACACACAATTCAATGATGTTTGTGAAAACAATATGTATGTAAAAGCTTGGCAACATACATAACTTAATACAAAGGGGAAAATGTTGGTTGCAATATTCGAAGAGATGGATTCAGAGGAGACTATAATGTCATCTGAAGGTGATCGAGTTTCTGATCTTTTTAGAGAAGATAACATTTCAATTGCTTTTAAAGGATATCTATATGTTTTATGGTTAAAATCATTGTGTATAAGTATCTATATAATAGTTAAAATATAGATCTAAATAGATAATAGAATAAAGTACATGTTGATAATTGATTTCTTGTTAATTATGATTTGAATTTACACTTTTTTTAATGTGCAGGAGATGTTTTTGTTGTAGTTGCACCCATTAACAACATAGAAAATGTCAAGTATTATTTGATGTGGTGCACTGAACAAAATATGAAGTTATCGGAAGACTATGATGATAACATTTTATATATGAAAGAGGGCTTATTATACTAAAAGGTTATTTTTTCCAAGAAACTCATCAAACTGAGAGTCATGTTTATTTCAAGAATATCAACTTGATGCCATAAGTTGTCAATATAGTCACTTGGTGTGTGCAATGCGCATAAAGTTGATAGAAGTTCAATCGAGAAAAAAATTGAAAGTTACAAAATGGAGAATGTCAAAAGCTAACCATGAATGGATCATTGAGGATGGCATTCCATAGAATTTTTTTAATTGAACTTCCCAACAATATTTTCTCCTTGTGTTCATCTTTGAGAAAGAGATCAAGTAGATTGTTAGCCTTTCTTTTTGTGCACTCTTAAGTTGTCCATTCTAGCTAGTACTAAGTATTACAAAATTGCTTTCATTAATATGGTGGCTTTGTTGTTAAGTTAAAAAGAAATTCAAAGATCCTAATACTACTAGAATGTAAGGATGTAACATATCACAATTTTTTTAATTTGTTGTTGATTGTACAACCATCATGTTTGCATTGCATTTTTCTTTTTTTATGGACCATCATTTTATCTTTTCAAATCACATTACCATAAAAATGCAATATTATTACATGCAATTCATTATTAAAAAAATCATTTGATTGTGTTTGTCCTAAACATGCATTGCATACAAAACCTATTAAAACTAACAATGCATGCTCCACACATAGTATTTAATACAATTTTAAGTTATATGATTGTTTTAGACATCTACACCGCTATAAGATTCATGAATGCAAAATGCACCATGTTTTGTAATTTGCAATTTTTGTAATTTTACAAATTTACAAACATTGTTCCATATTCATGAACTTAAATGTAAAACCTTTAAGCATCAAACCATGCATCATGCAAAATGTAACATGTTTTAAATAATATTTATTGTTGATTAAACTCACAAACTATAACTTGAAACCTTACATCAAACAAAAAGTTGGAAGTTAACTAGAACAACCAAGCAAAGGTTGATCAATGAGAACTTTGGTGGGTAATAATGAAATCCAAGATGGCCCATGCATTCTACTTATCATTTAATTTGAAACATGCATCACTTGAAAATATGGTATGGGGAAACTATAACTATTGCAAAGGGTATCAAAAGTTGGGTAGCAACTTTATATTAAAAGTTAAGTATCAACCCACATCCATAGTAGCTCTTCTATACAAGATGATGATCTATTCATGAATGCAAAATGTATACCATATTTTATAACACAATTTTAAGTTATGATTGTTTTAGACATCTACACCATTATAAGATTCATTCAAATGCAAAATATACCATGTTTTGTAATTTGTAATTTGAAGTTATTTATTAAATAACTTGACAAAACAACTTTGAACAAAACCTAAGAATCATCTACTAACATTATAAGAATCATCATGCAAAATGTACCATCTAAATGCAATTTTTACTTTCATTGCTTCATATTCATGAACTTAAATATGTAAAACCTTTAAGTATGAAACCATGCATCATGCAAATGGTACCATGTTTTATAATGCAATTTTATGGTATGTTTCACATGAACAACTTTATATTAAAAGTTAAGTATCAACCCACATCCATAGTAGCTCTTCGATTCAAGATGATGATCTATTCATGAATGCAAAATGTATACCATATTTTATATTGCAATTTTAAGTAATGATGGTTTTATACATCTGCACCATTATAAGATTCATTCAAATGCAAAATGTACCATGTTTTGTAATTTGCAATTTTAAGATATTCATTAAATAACTTGACAAAACAACTTAGAACAAAACCTAAGAATAATCTACTAGCATTATAAGAATCATCATGCAAAATGTACTAGCTAAATGCAAATTTACTTTCATTGCTTCATATTCATGAACTTAAACATGTAAGACCTTTAAGCATCAAACCATGCATCATGCAAATTTTACCATGTTTTATAATGCAATTTTATAGTATATTTGCACATGAACAACTTTATATTAAAAGTTAGCTATCAACCCACATCCATAGTAGCTCTTCTATACAAGATGATGATCTATTCATGAATGCAAAATGTATACCATATTTTATAATGCAATTTTAAGTTATTATTGTTTTAGACATCTACATTATAAGATTCACTCAAATGCAAAATGTACCATGTTTTGTAATTTGTAATTTAAAGTAATACATTAAATAACTTGACAAAACAACATTGAACAAAACTTAAGAATCATCTACTAACATTATAATAATCATCATGCAAAATGTTCCAACTAAATGCAAATTTACTTTCATTGCTTCATATTCATGAACTTAAATATGTAAAACCTTTAAGCATCAAACCATGCATCATGCAAATTGTACCATGTTTTATAATGAAATTTTATAGTATGTTTGCACATGAACAACTTTATATTAAAAGTTAACTATCAACCCACATCCATAGTAGATCTTCTATACAAGATGATCTATTCATGAATTAAAAATTTATACTGTTAAGTGGGATTTATTACTGCAGATAGAAATATCTCCCCTAGGTTTGGTCGCTAACCTAGAACAACAGAACGACAAAGGACCCAATGTTTTCCTTAAAATAAATAGATGAGGGGAAGAAACCTACTTGGAATTGTTGTATGTTTCGCTCCTTCTTTGGCTTGAATGATCCAATCCTAGCTCCATCTACCAAAATTAGAACCTGCACAACCAGAAAAGACAAGCCAAGAAACTACAGGATCTATGTAGCATCATCTATCTACTTCATTCAACAAATAAACATGGTATTTAAATACATGAAATAATGACATCACATATAGGAAAACAAAACACTCTTTGCATTGATATAAATGGAGTGAGTTAAAACCATAAATAGGTGTTAATCTTGTAGAAGAGCTCCTCCAAGTTGTTGACTTGTCCTTTCTTTATCACAAAGTACATCTCCAATCACCCTTAATACATGAAAGGATAATTCTCACAATAGCAACATAAGGGTAGAATCACTCTTCAAAAGCGAGCCCCTTGCATATAGAAGGTTGTAAATATATAGAGGAGTGAGGTAAATTGGGAGTTCTTATTCTTTTACCAATCTTGGGATTGAGATCCACTCTTGATGGGATGATGAGATCTAAGGATAAGGGATAGAAACTCCAAGGTAGTATAGGATAGGATTTGAAAGTTTTATCTGAGGTAAATAGTTACAACAGATCCTGGAAGCTTCTGGAAATGGAGGCTTCGATATTCTCTCTCTTTTTCCTGAAATTCTAGAACCAACGTAGGTGCAAAGGGGAGCAACCTGTAGGTGATCAACACAGGCCACAATCGAGCAACCTGTAGGTGAACGTTGTCCAGTAAGAGGCTAGGAGATGTTGGTCCTAAAACTGGCTCAGATGATGTAGTCTAGGGAAGAAACTCTGGGGAATGAGAGAGTCATGCATAGGGCTTTGTGCAATGATGATGTAAAGGGGCAATAGGATGTGAATTATCCCATTAGGAGGTTGATTAATCATATGAGATAAAATAGCCTATAACAGAGTGCCCCCTAAAGCGCAAAGTCAGAGATGATGATTGATGACATAAATGCTTTACCTTGTGACAAGTCGGGATGAAGAACAACTGGCGAGATCGTCTTATGTTACAATACAGTTACATCATGACATCCTTTTTCTGAGTGAGGCATACCCATACTCAGCACATAAGCTAACATTACTTGTAAAAATATCAACAAACATGTCCACTAATGATTGATGGTGGACCCATGACTAGATGACTACCCATATGATCATAGCCTTTATACATAGTGATCTTTGCATAACCCTGAAATCGTAGCCCGTATGGTGGAAACTAGATTCGTGGTCTTAAATTTCATTCACACAACCAACCAATGTATGAGTCTAACCATGTGAATCAATGAGATGAAGTTGAACATGGTAGACACCATTTGATTACCAGCCAATGATGTAAGCCATTAACAGACACGAGAGAAACCACCGACGATGTTAATGGTTCTCAAGGTACTTAAGTATAATCCATATGGCGTGAATAAATGAGTTGATGTCGAACACTATTGAAAATAACAACAAGAAATGTTAAAAATAACATCCAGAAATCCTAATTTAATTTGTCCTTGAATTAAATTAGGAATTAAATCAAAATTCTATTCTCATAGCAACTTGTAATACTTAACTAATTTAATTTGACTTAGTTGGCTCAACAAATTCGAGTTGGAAGTCTATCTAGAGTCATGTAAAGTGGTTCCTAAATTTTAGGGGTCTAAGTTGAGTTATTTTGAGTTGTAATTAATTAACTTAGTCTAACTGAGTTATAGTAAGTTAAACTAGTTCTAACTGTTGGAGGAACTAGTAGGAGGTCTGGTAGTGGGGACGACCGCTAGTGCATCCTCAGTTCCACATTAGTTAACTGATGATTCACTCATAAATAACTCATGCATGTTAGTTTAGAGGAAGACCCAGTTGAGATTAGAGTTCAAGGACAATGTACTATTAGTTGTATAATTTTCCGAGTTGTACAGATGGTGCATGCAATCAGTTGAGGGCCAATGATGGATTGTGTAGTTGTGGTGAGGGATTTTCCCAATTAAATATGGGCTAATCACCTTAGGGATTGAGCAAGGAATTAGGAGCTTGGAGGCTTGGAAATTTGGCTAAGTATTGGCCAAAGGAAGTCAATCATGCAAAGGATAGAAAATACTTGTGCAAGTTGAGCTCAAGGTTGAGCAGAGCATATTGTATTAATCCAAATCCTTTGACTAAGAGAGCAAGGAAGTAGGGGCTTGGCAGACATCAAAATTCATTAAGTGTTGGCTTGAGTTGTTTTTTGAAGTAGAGAGATAGATTGTAGTTGTACAGGAATTGTTCAGGTTGAACAAGCATTGTATTTTCTTCTCAAATCTTCTGGTTAATGCAATATAGATAGTCATGGTTTTGAGTAGTTGCTTTCCCTAGAGAAATATTGTGTTATGTGCGATTGATATTCTTCCTTTTCTGCTTATTGTTTTCATCGATCAATTTTGGTTTCCACTTAAGAGTAGAGTTGATTCTTGTCTTGTGTTTTAGCATATCACATAAGTTGTTGAATCTATAGTAAAAATCTACAAACACCACATAGAATCTTTCGGTCGAAGGCCAATGATGTAAACATGTCGTCGATAGTGAGGACATTTGCCGTTGATGTATGTAAGCACCAAGGCATCGATGGCTGTTTCTAATTCAACTTCCTGGAAAATGTGCTGATGTCAACATGAAGCGACTCGTCGAAGGAGGGCCTTGATGTATTTGCCATCAACGACACGAAACAGGTATCATGATTGAGACAAAATGATGCTGATATGGGACAGGATTAGGAAAGGCAAACATGGAATGAAGGCTTAAGAGTATTGCAATGGATATAAGTTGAATGAATTCTCTTGAACACATCGATGACACTGAAATGGAGTTGGAAACATTGACCCAAAACCAATATGGAGGTTCTGTGAAGGTGTGATGAACCGAAAGACAAGAAGATTACCCAATCCAACAACCGTGAAGACAAAGTGGAAGAGTCTCGTGTTCAAGAGTGACTCATTGCCATTAACAAATGGAGTACCCTATTTTCCCAATTTCCCCAACCATATTGGTCAGTACCTCTTTATTTTTTGACAAGCTTGAGGAGGATAACATATGCTTGATCTGTAAGTCCATCCTTTAGATAAATCCCTCTGAGAATATTTAATGAACCCAAAGAAGGAGTGGTTCAGTCCCATCATGATCAACGAGTCCATCATTGTTTGATGTTTTGACGAGTCCAACGAGGGTGAAAACTCAGCTTCTTTTTCATGTTTAGAGAGTTTGAAAAAGAGGCGAAAAAGAAAACTAGATGTTCCTTTTCGTAGGTAGTCCCTTAGGTCCAAAAAGGAAGAAAACAATACCCAAGAGAACTTATTAGCCATGTTTGACTAAGATATTCCTTTTTCGTAGTTAGTTTATCTCAATCCAGAAAAGGGTTAAACTTATACTGAGTAGAAGTATTTTCATTTACTTTTACAAGTTCGAAAAGGCAAGTGCTCGACAATGATTTCATATTTTGGGAATCAGAAAAGAGTTAAAAGAGAACTCCTCCTGGAGGAATGAGTGGTATAAAGGGTAGAAACTGGTTCCGGTCATGATGGAACTGATTAAAACATATATAGGTCAAGAGGCAGGCTAACAAGACCACTCATCGCAATGGTTCCTCAGGAAAGGTAAAAACCAAGAGAAAGCATATAATCGGCTAAGCAGATGGTGAGGATGGAATGAAAAAACCAAGGCTCATCTGGAAAAAATAGGTTGATAAAAATGTCAATCACGAGAGATAAAATGGGAATAGTTTCTTTTTTACAGAAGCTTGAAACATGGGAAACTATGCTTGAAATTAGTTTCATTTTATGCAAGCTTGAAACATGGGAAATTATGCTTGAAATAAGTTTGCATGCCCCCAACATAATAACTCAATTCAAGGTACATGCCCCCCAAGCTTCATTTCATGCACCTAAGTAGATTACTGGGTACTAACAAGTGGATGGAATGAAGGTTCATTTACAAAATCAAGTGAAAGACTCGACTAGGAATTTACGAGATCTAATCAAAGACTCTAATTGAAAGGGGATTTGTTTCATTTTTTAACGAGCTTGACACTGGAAACAAACTATGCTCATAGGAACCTATTTCATTTTTTTACGAGGTTGACATAGTAAAAGAACAATTCTCATAAGATCTTGTTTCATTTTTTAACAATCTTGACACAAGAAAAGGAACTCTACTCGGAGGACCTTGTTTCATTTTTTAACGAGCTTGACACAAGAAAAGGAACTCTACTTTGAGGACCTTGTTTCATTTTTTTAACGAGCTTAACACAAGATAAGGAAACTTGCTCCAAAATCAGATCATGGCCTCCAAGATACCATGGCTTCCAAGAGTTTCTCATCAGATGGGAGAACAATACTCTAGAAGGGATCAAAAGATCCAATGGAAAGATCAGACTCCAATGCCCCCAGTAAATGATGCACTACATCACCTACTAGATCATTAGTAGACGTGGGCATGGAACAAGTTGCCACATAATTAATCTGTGGCGGGGGAGATACCGCTCGCATATAAGTACCATTTAGGAAATTTGGTTGATTGGGAGCCAAATTTGTACTAACAAATGAAAGTTGATTGATAATCACGATTCTTCCTTCATGTGGGAAACACGTCACACGAAAGAGTGAAGAGATAAGAGCTCCCATGACATAAAAATAGTCATGCCCAAGGTGAAAATTAAAATCCAAAGGGCCTTGGAATACCATCACATCGATATAGACAATCTTTCCTCCCAAATTAATAGGAAACTTAGGAAGGATCCCTAATGATTGACTGGTTCCTTTGTTAAAAGCCAACAAATTCTGGGTAACGGGCATAAGTTGCGAAGAACCTAAAGCTTTCTAAATAGTTGAGGAAAAAATACTAACAGATGCGCCTTCATCTATGATTTTGCTAGGTACAACCACATTATAAGCCTGTACCATGATATGGAAAGGCATGTAAGGAGGAAGATGATATCCTATCGGTCGACTCTAATCAAAGGAAGTGACAATACTACTTGGAGGGGGTGTCGTGGGAACGAGAGTATTGCCCCCTCGTGCTATGGGAATGGAAGGATTGTCCTCCTGTATCATGGGAACATGAGGATTTCCCCCCCAGTTCATTGAAATCTTAAGAAACAAGAAGGAACTGAGCGATATGAAGTTCACTCTCTACGGGAAAGGTATGATAAAATAAAGTTGGAGTCGAGTCAACCATTTTCTCAACCAATGGTTGGTCAAGAATAGACTGATGAGATTCACGTTCAGAGAGAGTGGGATTGCTGGGATTTGGACTTTGATCAATCACTTCATCAACTAGTGTAGGACTGGGAGAAAGCTTTGGTAACCAACTTGAAGTCGTGGTTGAGAAGATGTAAGTTTTTCCAACACTTTTGAGGTTTCATCCATATAAGGAAAAAGGTGAATAGGATGATTCCCTTCACATAACTTATAGGGAAATTTGACTTTACCCTTTTTTCCATGGACCTTACTATCGCTAGTTGAGGTTTTGCCACTAGCATGATCTCACAAAGTTGACGACGAAGGTCGATGTGAGCCTGTGGACCACACTTCTAATACCATAGGAATACCAGGACAATCTCTAAGAAGGTGGTCACCTGTACATAACATGCAAGGGAATTTAACTTTACAAGGTTTATTGGAAGGTTTCTCAACATTAGATGCATCGATATCAATGGCTACTTGGTTGTCCCCCTACATATTTTTCTTCTTCTTCTTATCCACCTAGTTACTAACTTGCAGGATTTCAAGAGATGAAGAGGAAGAAGAGGAAGAAGACCAAATAGGCGAAGAAGGAAAAGGGTCAACTTTAGGATCAACTTGAGGTTGATATTGTTTAGGTGGAGGAGAACTTGCTTGAGAAGCAGTTTGGACATTCAAAACCATAGAGATAAAAAATAACCAAACTGGAAAACCAATGGTGAGTTTGGGAAGGGACAACATTGCTATATAAGGAGCACCAATATTTCCAAAAGAAGGAAAAGGACCATGATTCCATTCAAAGAGGTTCCCTTGATTGGTAGATTCCGGAATTGCTGCCATTATTCTCAATCTAAGATCCACTAAGGATTTGTTCCACAGGGAGGATGTTGTTTCATGGTCAATTAATTGATTTTGAAATTAAAGTAACAAACAAAACAAAGGGGTAAACTAGGCAAAAAGGTTTACCAAGAAACCATGAACTGCAATATACACCTTGCAGAGCCAAGGACTTAACGTACGTGTAGATAATCTCCCCGAATGTTGTGTTTGGTATATCACAGTATACAAGGCGATCAACTTGGTTACCTATGGATGGATAGAAGCCTATAAGGGACTCCCAAAATATACTCGATGGTATGTGGGACTGCAATCCGTAGTAGTGTTGTTTAATGTGTAACTGTTCGATGAGAGAGTTCCCATATACTTTACGTGCGTGGAGCGCCACCAATATACTCGAAGGTACGTGGAGTATGATCCTATACACTCACATGCATGGAACGGGATTTCACCCCTGGGATGCAACACTGACAAAAAATAACAACTCCTATGTTTAATTACATTGGAACACGTCTCTAGCCTATACCTCTATATGTTTGTGTTAATGTTACAAATGCTCCTTAGGTTGATTAACTAAATTTTAAGTTGATATTGGATTAAATTTTAGTTTTATGTCTCACCATGAATTCACTTGAATTCCCTAAAATGCAAATCTAGCATGAGGAAATGTAATCTTTATCTTCAATGAAAATCTAGCTAAGGAAGGGAAGAGAGAAACAATATGCAACATAGAAAATGAAACAAACAAGATGCTCAATGCAATTCCCTTTTCATGCAACTATTCCTAAATCAATATAGATACAAAACCCTAAATGCTAATGCAAGATTTTTTCTTTTCACCACACTTAATTTTTGTAAATGAGGAAAACTAAGATGTAAAATATAATGACCGATTCAAATGCCCTTTTCAAAATGAGAACTAGAAAAGTAATTCATCCAAGCGATCAATGATCAAACAAAATAAGTTTGCAAGCAACCTAGTGATAAGAACAAAGAAAAATCGAAACCAATTCTTACCAAAGGAAATCAAACACAAATGAAAACAAAATGGAGGCTTTCGAGAGACCATAAGGCACTCAAGACTTAGAGAAGGTCAACTGGAAGTAGGCTGATCAAATCAACACTGAGAAAGCAAGACAAAATTTGTGCAAAAACAGGGATCAATGTAGGTGCATAAGAGGCACCAATGCTCTGCAATGCAGGCACAAAGAGTGCCCAAGTGAGGTGCAACACAGGAACAAAGAAGACCCAGGTGGGGTGAAACGCTTTTTCAGCAGACCAAAGGGTGCGTTGGTCTTGGGAAAGAGGTTTCTGACACAAAAATTTCAAACAAGACTCAATGCAATCACTTCTTATGTCTGTTCTTGGGTGGTTAAAGTAGCAAAGGTCTATGAAAGAGGTAAATCAAACACAATGGATAAAGAAACCACCAAGGGAATACACTATTCCCAAGTATGGTCACCAATTTGTTAAGCATGATTTATGACTGTGGACAAAAATATCTCCCCTAGGTTTGGTGGCTAACCTAGAACAACAAAATGACAAAGGACCTAATGTTTTCCTTAAAGTAAGTATATGAGAGGAATAAACCTACTTGGAATATGTCGTATGTTTTGCTCCTTCTTTGGCTTGAATGTTCCAATCTTAGTTCCAACTACCAACATTAGAACCTGCAGAACTAGATGACACAAGCCAAGAAACTACGAGATATATGTAGCATCATTTATCTAATTCATTCAACAGATCAACATGGTATTGAAATACATGAAATAATGACATCACATATAGGAAAACAAAATAACTCTTCGTATTGATATAAATGGTGTGATTTACAACCATAAATAGGTGTTGATCTTGTAGAAGAGATCCTCCAAGTTGTTTACTTGTCCTTTCTTTGTCACAAAGTTCCCCTCCAATCACCCTAAATGCATGAAAGGATAATTCTCACAACATAAGCATAAGGGTAGAATCACTCTCCAAAAGTCAACCCCTTGCATATGGAAGATTGTAAATATATAGAGGAGTGAGGTAAGTTGGGAGTTCTTATCCTTTTACCAATCTTGAGATTGATATCCACTCTTGATGGGAGGAAGAGATCTAAGGATAAGGGATGGAAACTCCAAGGTAGGATAGGATAGGATTCGAAAGTTTCATCTAAGGTAAATGGTTACAATAGATCCTGGAATCTCCTGGAAATGGAGGCTTCAAGATTCTCTCTCTTTTTCTAGAATTTCTAGAACCAATGCAGGTGCAAAGGTGAGCAACCTCTAGGTGATCAACGCAGGACACATTGAAGAAACCTGTAGGTGAATGCTGTCCAAAAAGAGGCCAGGGTGCGTTGGTCCTAAAACAGGGTTAGATGGTGCAGTTTAGGGCAAAAAATTTGGGGAATGAGAGAGTCATGCATATGACTTTGTGGAATGATGATGTAAAGGGGGAATGGGATGTGAATGATCCCATTAGGAGGCTAACTGTTCAGATGAGACAAAATAGCCTATTACATATACCATATTTTTTAATGCAATTTTATCTTATGATTCTTTTAGACATCTACATTATAAGATTCATTCAAATGCAAAATGTAACATGTTTTGTAATTTTCAATTTTAAGTTATTCATTAAATAACTTGACAAAACAACTTTGAACAAAACCTAAGGATCATCTACTAACATTATAGGAATCATTATGCAAAATGTACCAACTAACTGCAAATTTACTTTCATCGCTTCATATTCATGAACTTAAATATGTAAAACCTTTAAGCATCAAACCATGCATCATGCAAACTGTACCATGTTTTATAACGCAATTATAAGAATCATTGAATGCAAAATGTACATAAGCTCCAAAATTAACATATTAAATATCAATTCATAATAAAGAATTCTATTTAAAATATGTCCAAAATTTATATCATTATAAAAGTAAATATATGATAAAAGGTTGACAAATAAAAATATGCATCAAAGAGATCAATTCATAATAAAGATTTTTACATTAAATGTGTCCAAAATTTATATCATGATAAAAGTAAATATAATAAAAATACTATCAAATGAAAAATTGCATCAAAGAGAATCTCACTGAAATATATGATCTATCAAGATCCTCATGCTCTCATCAAAATCGTGGGTGCCCTACACGACATGTGTAATATGCATATATACATAAGATTTTGTACTTTAAAATTAAATTTTAATGTTTTAAAATTAAATGAGAATGTAATCATCAAAACAAAGTTATAAAAGGTTTCAAATTTCATGTAATACCTCATGGTGTTCCCCCTCCATTGCGACCTCGTGGTGTTTTCCATGCATTGCACCCTCCTCGATACCCTGTACAATATATGCACATGTATATATTAAAAATTTAAAATTGCACATGAAAACACATAAACTTGTAATGTTAAAAAAATCAAGTATCATCTTCTTCAAATTGTCTAGACGATTCAATCCCAGTAACTGACTCAAGTTTCAAATTCCGTGCAATACCTTGTGGTGTTCCCCCCGCATTTCACCCTCATGGATTCCCTGTACAATACATGTACATGTATATATTAAAAAATTAAAATTGCACATGAAAATGCATAAACTCACAATATTAAAAAAAATGTTAAACAACTTTTTCAAATTGTTTAGATGATCTTATCCCTATCGCTGACTTCATCATTAAAGACCCTGAAGAAGGAAAACTGTCTCCACAAACCTAAAATTTGAAAATTTTAAAACTGTAAGATAGAGATCTCATTTTTTAATGAAACTTGCTTCAATTTATCACAAAACAAAAGTGAAATATTCAACACTCGTGACAAGCGAATCTTTGATACATCTCCTAATAAGGAGGAAGAGGGTGGCGCTATGTCGAAAACGTCAGATGGAATCAAAATATGATAACATTTAATTATATGCTTAATTATTTCTTTTAAAGATATATCTTCACAGTATCGATATAATAAAAGTAGAATAATAGAATCAACATTAACTCTTAAAAAAAACTAGTATCTCTCAACATATCTTGATTGGAACCTGAACCTAGGCTGTGAAATTATCAAAATTTTCATTCAACAAATGAATTAACTACAAATGGTGAGCATATGATACGTTCGTGTTAGATTATATCTGAAAAAATTAACAAAATGTATGTGAATCCACATTAACACATACAAATTACATTACATTAAAATATCCACCCTAACCATTAACACATACTGATTGCATGCCCTCTTCCTCATGACCAATTAGGTCTTTCCAGCCATCACGAAAACCCTTTGAATATGCTTTAACCTCTTTAATATTCATATTATCTATCTCCTCATCTATTTTATATACGAAATCAGCACGTGCACTAGCTCATGCTCTTTGTCGATTTAGACTGACATCAATTCTAGTCAATGTAGTTTGTATGTTTTCTATAGTGACATTCCATACTTCTCGACCAATATGAGAAGTGGCATCCATCTCCAACTGCAAAGTTACCAGACATTGAGTTTGAGGTACCAAAGGTGGCGGAGGATGAGGCAATTTAGTATCCCTTAATGCACTCTTACATTGATATGTCTGACCTTTTCAAGTGCCATAAAATTCGAATGGAAGGTTAGTATAATGAGGTCTCATACCCAAAAATAATTTTGCAAAATAATGTGGAACCTCATCATTCCATGGCAACTTTCCATACGCTGCAAGGAACCTATCATGCAAGTGGCAGGCTTTATCTGGGTGCTTAAACTAATCCAATACTTAAGACAACTTACCTTGGGGTCATACTGAACTCTTAGACAACTTAAGCCTCAGTTGCTCCCATGCTATAGGCATGAGGGTGACCAAAAACCCAAAGTCACTCTCACAGGCTTGCCTGCTAGTGACTAGAGACCAAAATTGTCAGTGCTATGCCAGTGACTCTGAGATTTGGGCCACTTTGTAAGGCACAGAGCCCAAGTCACTGCCCAAAATGGAACGACCTCTTTAGATCAGTAAAATAACATGGAAATGACAGTACTAAATAAGATACTTGTTCAAGATCTTGATTGGACCCCTACTAGCCATGACAAGCATTTCGTCAAACATATTGCAAGTGTGTAATCTATAGGTGTAATTAAGAGTTCTCAGCATAGGGGTCTCATGCTTAGCTGAGAATCGCTAAGAACCATGGATGCCTCAACACATCAACTGCAATTCCATCCATTAGGTCATAGATACATTAATCATTCAATTACAAGTAAAAAAATGATGAGAGCCACACACGGCTGCTATCATAAAACATATACATAACCAGCATAATAGGGACAACAATATCAATGAAACCACAACCATATACAACACACATAATCCACCATAATACTCATAGAAATACCAGGAGAAAGAACATTTCATTAATGATGCAAAATCCAAACCTAGGATGGGACTTCCACATTCCACCCAACTGTAGAATGGCTGAGCCAAATCTCTCTTCATGAATTCAGCCCCATGCCATATTCAAAGCATGAATATGGTATCTCATAGAACACATGAATCGAAAACCATCTTGTGCTTCTAGAGGCCATCCACCTCAACCCATCAAACAATGATTCCACCTCATGGTCGGACATCAAAAAACCATCATCGGATCTATCTCTATCCCAACCATCCAAGGTTCAAGAGCATTTGTTCCATCCAAGGATCCAGGACTAGTAACTCAACCCACAATTGTCATCCAACTCTAGAGTATTTGTCCAACCAATGATCCAGGACTAGTAACTCAACCCACCAAGGGCTCTAGAGCGTTTTTCCAACCAAGTCTATGAGAATAGTAACTCAACCCACATTGTTACAGTGCTCCATAACATTTTTCCAACCAAGGCTCCATGAACTAGTAACTCAACCCAAGCTAAGGAAACATGAGAACCAACCAAAAATAAAACAAGGAAATAAACCCACAATCGCCATGGCTATCCAGGAAATGGAAAGGTTAGGCAATCCACTATCAATCCAGGCAATCCTCCATGCCAATGACAGATCACCACCAAGAAACCACATGCATGTGCTATGCATGCCAATACTAGTGAAGGAAATGTACATGCAACTCGATACCTATAAGAAAATCTGATGTAGTTGCTGATCTTGATGCCTTCTTGCTCTTTCTTGCTCCAAGAATCCAAGTATGCCACACCCACCAAGCTTGCTTCGAGAAAACTCTGTCTCCAAGAGTATCAGAGAAAGAGAGAATAATGAGAGAGCTCCAAAACTAAACTGACAAAAGGTTACCAACTGATCCTCATAAGCCTTTTTATGAATGAGGCCTCTATTTTCTTCATTTTCCTCCTCAAATGCAACCCGTGACCTTTCACCTCCCTTTTCTCCCAATTTCCATTATTTTCATAAATAATTGTGCCAAAAATGCCATTTTTCCTTTCCAAAGCATTAGCGATTGCCTTTGCCAATTTCCTTAGCCATAAAAAATCACAAGTGATCCCTATCACTAGGATTCTGCCTAACATTAAGCTTGGAATAAGTGTCACATCATCCGTGGTTATTATTTTGCCTTTATTTACTTTTATTACATGGAATTTTCACCAGGGTTGTTATAGAACCCTCCCCCTTGGAGGAACACTGTCCTCAGTGTTCAACAACACCTATCACCACAAAACTGTTGTAAGAAAAATATATACTGCCGATGGAGCTTTATAACTTAGCTCGATGCAATATTTACAATGATCACCCTACTGAAACAAAACCAGCATAACAACATAATAACATGACATCATAACAACATACTGCATAGTGAGCTTTATAACATAGCTCATGGCGATATTTACATCCATATACATATGTACATAAACCAACATCATCAAAACATATACCAAAATATATACCAAATCATATACCAAAACACCAAGCCAAAACTGCTTTGCCTTAACTGACAAACAAGGAAGGATACATAGCCCGCATCTAATCCAACATCTCCCATGTAGCTTCATCGGGCCTAAAGTGCTTCCATTACACCTTAACTTGCTCGATTTCTCAGCTCCGGAGCATGAGCATCCTTTTCTTCAATATACACTAAGGCTCTAGCTGGAATTCTCCATTTGGTTCCACCTGCAATACAGACTAGTCAATCACATGATCAACATCCTTAACATACTTCTTAAGCAAAGATACATGGAATACATCATGGAATTTCACTGTTGGAGGAAGTGCAAGTTGATAGGCTATTGGCCCAATCCTCTCAATGATACTAAAGGGTCCACATAACCGTGGTGCCATCTTGGCACATGATCCAATCCACAAGGAGCTCTTCTTTGGTTTGATGCGCAAGTACACCTATTCCCCAACTTGGAACTCCTTGAACAACCTATTCTAATTTGCATAGCTCTTCTGCCTATCATCTGTTGCCTTTAGATTCCACTTTATAACCTACATTTCCTATTCCATGTATGCCAACATATCTGGTCCAATCAACACCCTGCTAACCGGATCGCTTCAACTGATGGGGGTGTTACAACTCCGCCCATACAATGCCTCAAAAGGACTCATTCTCAATGATTCCTAATACCCATTGTTGTACGCAAAATCTACCAAGGGGATATACTCTTCCCATTTTTGTTGCTGAAGCATCACGTACATCCTCAACATGTCCTCCAATATCTTGTTGACCCTCTCTATCTGTCCATTTGTCTGCGGATGATAAGACGTACTAAAGGCCAACTCTATGCCCAAACCTCAAAAAAATTCCTTCCAAAACTTGGAATTGAACTTTGCATCTCTATCTGATATAATATTCTTTGGAACACCATGCAATCTGACCACATCTTTAATGAATACATGTGCTACATCGCTAGTGGAGAATGTAGACTTAACCAGAATGAAGTGTGCAACCTTTTCCAACATGTCCACAATAACCATGATGGAATCATGCTATCTCATTGTCTTTGGAAACCCTGTGATGAAGTCCATGGAAATGACCTCCCATTTCTATTATGGAATTGCAATCGGCTGTAGCAGTCCACCTGGATGCTTACATTCTTCTTTCACTCGCTGACAATCAAAACATCTAGCCACAAACTCTGCTACATCCCTCTTCAAATTCAGCCAATAATAAAATTTCTTCACTGCTGTTAGTGTCTTTTGATTCCCTAGGTGAATCGAACACTGTTTCACATGAAACTCCCACAAGATAACCTTCTCGAGCTCACTGCTATTTGGCACATATATCTTGTCTCGGAACCTGACCAATCTGGCTTCTACTGTAAGAAAATAATCCATATCATGTGTACCTGCACCTGTACATATACCATCACATGTACTTGTACATATACTATCACCTGTACCTGTACCATCAGCGATACATGTTCCTATGCTCTGCTGCAACTTGTGCATAGTATCCATATATTTGACATCCTATTGACTTGCCTGCAATATCCTATTCTGTAAATATGTTCCATAGGAGCTCATAGCTACTGAGTGATTTACTTGTATTCGCCTGCTAAGAGCATTGACCAATTTATTCTCTTTAACTTTGATATATTGAATCTCAAAATCAAAATCACTGATCATGGCCAACCATCTAGCCTGCATGGAGTTCAGAGTCAGTTGGTCAAACAAATACCTCAATCCAATATGATCACTCATAAGTACAAATCTCTTGCCAAGAAGATAATGTCTCCACATCTTCAATTTATGTATGATCATTGCCAACTCCAAATCACGTGTGGGATATTTTTTCTCATGCTCGTTTAGTTTCCATGACTCATAACATACCACCTGCCCATCCTGCATAAGGACTCCACCAAGTCCTCTCTTGCAAGCATCTGTGCACACTACAAAACAATACTACAAAATTAAAATAAATAACTTTGTAGAGCATGGTCACTGCCAGTGTAACAAGGCACTTTTCTTTAATGTGTTGAAGCTCAATATCATTAACTAATACTGAGAGAGGCTGATGTATTCCTTGACATTGTAGTCTTGGTAGTAGTCTTGGTAGTGGCAACGGGGAATACATCATTTTACAAAAGGTTTAAACCTAAAGAGAACAATGTAAAGGCTACAAAATATATATTTTTTTAAATTATTTTGTACGGTTAAATTATTGTTCCAAACTCATCACTATATGTCACTATCACCCCTAGCAGCAACATATTTTTTTAGAATGTTAATATTATTAATATTAGTATTAAGTAATAATACTAACATTAATATAAATATATTAATTATTTATTATAAGTTAATATTATTAATAGCATTGATATTAATAAATTATTATTATAATGAAATATTAGTTAATTTAACTAACTGAAGATTTGTTATATTAATATTAAATACTAATATTAATAATTGAGTAAACTAATACTAATAATAATATTTATAATATTAGTATTAGTGATTATAGATTATTAGTATTATTTAATGATAATGAAAATTAGATTAAACTGATAGTTATTATTTAAATAATTAATAATAATTAATAATAATAATAATTGTTTTATAAATTAAATAAATATTTATAGCGGTTGAGATAATTAAGATAATATATTAATAAAATAAATACATAGTTTCAAGCATAGCCTTTTTATAAATTAATAAATATTATTGATGATGATGATGATGGTTAATATCCGCTGAGACCAAATTTTGGTATGTCAAGCCTAAAGAAACAAATTATTTAGTTTGATTTAAGATTTTATTCCTATGCTCAAAAAGCTTGGAGAGAAGCCTCCCGAGCTCACTATAATTTTGACATTGTAAAAGGCTAGGAAGGTCAATATTGCAACAAAGATTATGAAACTGAGATCTAATGTGGTTGTACGCGGGGCACTCTAAAAGGAAGTGGTTTTCATCCTTGATGTTCCTATTCTCACATAGATGGCAGATCCTTTCCATCCATGGTGTTTTAGGAATTGCCCAACGACCTGTTTCACTATGGAGC
>APFE030518807.1:8113-25599 GCA_000404065.3 Pinus taeda
TCAGGATATCATCAAATCAGAATGAAGACTGAAGACATTTCGAAAACAACATTTAGAACTCATGATGGTCATTATGAACTTTTGGTCATGGCTTTTGGCCTTACAAATGCACCTTGTACATTTCAAGGTTTGATGAATTCCATTTTCAAACCCTTCCTTTGAAAATTTATTTTAGTATTTTTTGATTATATACTAATCTACATCAACTCTTGGGAGGATCATGTTCAACATGTTGACAGGGTGCTCAAACTATTGGAGGAGAAACAATTATATGCAAAAAGCTCCAAATGTTTCTTTGGAGTACAAGAGTTGGAATATCTGGGTCATATTGTATCTCATGAAGGTGTTAAGGTAGACCCTAGCAAAATTAAAACCATTAAGAAATGGAAAATCCCCACATCCATAAATCATCTGCGAGGATTTTTTAGTTTCACAAAGTATTATCGCAAGTTTGTTAAGAATTATGGGAGAATAGCAGCACCTCTAACAACATTATTGAAGGAAGATGCATTTTCATGCACTCCAGAAGCAACGAAGGCCTTTGAACATCTTAAAGAGGAAATGTGCCAAGCACCGGTCTTAGCTACACCGAACTTCACAAAAACCTTTATTGTGAAATGTGATGCCTCAGGAAATGGAATTGGTGTTTTTTAAATGCAAGAAGAAAGACCCATTTGTTTCAAAATTCGTCCAATCAAAGGAAAGTATTTATACAAAGTTATTTATGAGAAGGAAATGTTGGCAAAACTACATGCACTTAAGAAATGACAACCTTACTTAATGGGAAGACACTTCAAGGTCAAAATGGATCATGATAGTCTTAAATACCTTTTAGAACAAAAATTATCTTCAAAAGAGCAAGAAAAATGGGTCACAAAGATGTTGGGTTATGACTTTGAAATCATGTACAAGAAAGGGACGCAAAATGTTGTGGTAGATGCACTCTGAAGAAAGAATGAGGATATGGAATCATTTCTTTGCACCATTTCTATTATCCAAATAGATTGGATAAATGAAGCAAGGGATGAATGGAATAATGACAAAGAAGTGGGGCTCATTCAAAAGTTACAACAAGATCCCAATACATTTGTTACCTTTAGCTAGAAAGATGATTCATTATGGTACAAAGATCGCTTATACCTATGTAAGAATTCCCAACTCAAACAAAAGATTCTTATGGAATTGCACTCCTTTCCCTTAGGAGGGACCTCACGATTTCTAAAAACTTACCACATGGTTAAGAAGGAATTTTTTGTGATGGCCTTAAATTGGATATTCAAAAGTTTTTAGCAAAATGTTTGGTTTTCTAAGAAAATAAATTTTAAACAATTAAGACCCTAGGTCTATTACAACCTTTATCCATTCCAAGCCAATGTTGGGAGGAGGTTTCAATGAATTTTATCACAGGTTTACCCAAGTCCAAAGGAAAAAGTGTTATCATGGTGGTAATTAACAGACTTAGCAAGTATGCACAATTTTATGCATTATCTCATCAATTTAAAGCGAATACAATTTCTACTACATTTATGGAAACAATTCAAAAGGTACATGGAAACCCAAAGATTATTGTAAGCGACAGAGATCCCATTTTCACTAGAAATGTTTGGACATAATTATTTTCTGGTCTTGGTACTCAGTTAGCTCACATCTCATCTTGTCATCCTCAATCTGATGGGAAAACTGAGACAGTAAACAAATTTTTTGAAGGATATCTTCGTTTCTTTGAATCTGATAAACAGATACAATGAGTTAAATGGTTGCCTCTTGCTGAAAGGTGTTATAACACTTCCTTCCATACTGCTACGAAAATGATCCCATTTATGGCACTTTATGGATATCATCCACCATCCATCACATCATATTTAAGAGAAAATTCTAAGGTTCAATAAGGGGGAGATCACATCGAGCATTGAAAACAAGTTCTCCAACTCCTAAAGGATAACCTCACTTTGGCACAGAATAGAATGAAACAACAGACTAATCAACATCGGAGTGAAAGAAGTTTTGATGTAGGTGATTGGGTATTCCTACGACTACAACCATATAAACAAATGTCCCTCAAGAAAAATAAGAATGATAATAAATTATCACCAAAGTATTATGGTTCGTACAAGGTGTTGCAAAAGATAGGTAATATGGCATACAAATTGGAGTTTTTTGCAACTTCTTGAGTGCACCTAGTTTTCCATGTTTCATGCTTAAAGAAGGTTATAGGTGACAAGCTCCCAGTTCAAACAATATTGCCAGAACTTGATGAGGAAGGAAAAGTCATATTGGAACTTGAAGCAGTCACAGAAACAAGAACTTGAAAGCTACGAAATCAATCAATTTCGGAGTGTCTCATGAAGTGGAAGAACTTAAACACTGAAGATTCCACATGGGAGGATGAAAATTTTATACAGAAGCATCTACAACGACACAAGAATTGAGGACAACACTTGTTTGAAGTAGATGGGCGTGTTAAGTCCCTATATTACTAGCGATTCCCCCATTACTATTGTCATTGTAGCCCTTATCATTATTTTTATGCCCCTATTGTCCCCATATTATTATTATTGTGCCCCATAGAAGCCCACTATTGTGATTTTTGTGCCCTTATATTTTTATTGTTATGTCGACTTTGATTATATTGTGACCCCTTAGACTCTTATATATAGAAATGAGGTTTTTTCATTTGTATCATCCAAGACTTGTTCATTTGTGTAATGTAAAGGAGGTTGTCCCATCGAAGAGGTTTATTTGTAAGTTGTTAATCTATCTTTTCTATCTTTTTGTGAGCTAGTTTCATAACGGTACAAGAATATCAATAAACAAAAATATATATTTTGCTATGTGAAAGATGGATCTTTCCTTAATTAACTTATAAAGTCTTTTTGCCTTGAGATACTTTGATGATATCTATCTCCTATTGCATTCTTGACACCTTCTGAAAAACTTCTTAGAGTAGAGTTTCTTTTAAGTTTATCTTGATTAATATCCTTTCTTTTGTTGGAATTGCGGGCATCAACAATTCTCCCAAGCTTATCTACATCCTTGTTGTTTGATGCATTAGGTTTTACATCATTTTTGCTTGAGGGTTCACCTGCATAACTATGTCCTGATTTATCAAAGGGGGATATTTGCTGACTTAGGATGTCATCTAGGGTTTGAGATCTCTTTATACTCTTCTTGAGTTGATCAACTTATTTCTTTAGGATATTAATTTCTACTTTCATCTTCTTGCATTCTTCACCCTTCTTTTCTAGATGGTTCTCCATTTCTCCCTTCATCCTTATCGCTTCACATGTTTAGGCCTTGAGAGAGGAGACATCTAATTTCAATCTTAACATTCCTTCATCTTTTTCTTCTAGTTGGCATGCCATGGCATTACTATTATTTTTTCTTCACCTACTTGTCCTTCAAGGAGGGCCAAAACATCCATCGCCTTTTCAACTCCTTGTACTTGTTTCTTTGCTTCTTCTACCTGAGACTTGAGGAAGGAGACCTCCTCCTTGTATTGACCATTTTTTTCTTAAAATTTGTTCAAGTCCTCATTTATTTGTTCAAGATGGTTTGGAAAAATGTCTTCCCTTTTCTTTTCTTTAACCAATTGATTTGTCATGGATATGACTTCTTCATGATGTCCTTTCTTGTTTTGATGTAATTCTTCCTTAAACTTGGTGAGCTCCTTATCTCTTTTTTTTGCTTGAAGCTTAAAGGTTTCGATTTCCTTCCTTGTTTTTTCAAGGTTATGGTCACCATCTTGTGCTTTCATTTTGAGTTCCTCGTTTTCTTTTTTTTAAGTTGCTTATTTCTTCTAGGGCAGCTACAAGCTTTGTCTTAAGATCTATTTCAACTTCTACTTCAAGAATTCGTTCATTATCTTCTTCATTTATACATTTGGCCCCTTGATTGTTGCCTTCATTTGTCTTTTTTGGTTGATCTTGATGCACTTTGTCATCATCTTTTGCATCAGAGGTTATGACCAATAATCCTTTAGCATGAATATCTTGAAGCTTTTCCCATAGCCCTTTTGCTCATGAATAATTTGCCATTCTTTCCTTTATATGATTTGGTAGTCCACTCAAAATTTCCTTCATTTGTATTGAATTATGCACTTTGGATTCTTCTTCTTCTATTGTTCTTTCAAAAACCACTGATTCCCAGACTTCAAAACCTTGATCCATTAAGAAATTTTTCATTCTTTCCCTCCATATTTCAAAATTTCCATTGAACAGCAAAGCTTTCTCAATTTTATTATCAACTAAGGAGGTGACACCTTCAAAGGCTTTGCAAGCATTCTTCCTTGAATTTTCCATTTATGTTTTAAGGACCTACCTTCAATTTGTTAGGCTATGAGTGAAGGTACTGGATCTGAAACCAATTGTTGGAAATACTGAGAAGGGGAGTGAATCATTGTTTCTTTTACAATTGTAACTTTTATACCAGTTTAGATATCTGAGATAGAACTAAAAAATAATGATAACAAAATAAATACTTTTGTTAACAAGAATTAAGAATGACACAAATCATTTTTACAATGAGTCAAGTACAATCATAGATCAGGGCCCTAACCCTAGGTGAAGATTCCAATATTCAAACCACCACAATCCAACCTTTATTCTCCCAAACACTAACTTGGACTTCAGAGGGCTACAAATTCTAGGGCACCAACCCTATCTTCCACAAGGCTCCAACCTTGTCTTCTTGATGACTCCTATCCTCTAGGGCACCAACCCTCTTTTCTAGCACAATATTCAACCTGATCTTTTCTGTGAACACCTATCCTCTAAGGCAACAACCCTATCAATGTACTTCATCTCTTCAATGTAGGTTGAGTGGTTCTTCAAGGCCTCCCAAAAAATTCTGCAACAAGCCTTGACAATACGTTCAAGTTCATCTTCAATAATACCCTTTCTTATCTTACCAATGACAACTTTATTAACTACAAAATGTGTCTTCACAACTCTTAATGATCACCAGGCAACTTCCTTGAAGGTCACATCACGGGGACTTCAATCATGCATTAAAAGGTCAACTAATGTATTTAAGAAATTAATCATGATGTGCTTCTACCAGATGTCCTCAAAGCTTCCCAACAAGATGCCTTCAATAAGAAAGATCTTAAGAACCAATACAAAGCTTCAATTTATCCTTAAATTATTTCTCCATATGCTGTCACTGTTGCACTGATTTCTTTTTTGGCTAACTTCCAAACTCTATAATTTAAAACACTCTGTATTACAACAAAAATTCTCTATTAGTTCTCTAATAAATAAGAAATCTCCATATATTATTAATGAATTGTTCCAAATATTAGCAAAGAACTGCTCAATTTTTTTTTCTTAACATCTACTCCAAATTCTAAAATTTTTTTCTCTAAATTCACTCCAAAGATGGGCTGACGATAGAGGCTAATATTCTGCTTCACAGAGAAGATCAAGGTCTGAGGCTCTTGACAGGTCAAATTCTGCTCCTAAAAAAGGTTGATTTATGCTCAAAAAAGTTTGAAGTATAACCTCAAAAAAGGCTTAGAATGATTGTAACCATTACTGAAACAATCTCAAAACAAACTAAGGTCCACAAATTTGAAAGCAGTTAATATTTACAAATATTTCACTATGTTGTCCAAACTTCCATACTCAAATTATTCAACATTTGTAATGTAACAAGTCTTGAGGCTGGTTTGCAACAATTCACAAGTAGATGATATGTTTCTGCAAATGAATTTCTGCAACTAAATTTGTAATAGAGGCCATTGAAGGTCACAAGATGATTAAAATGTCTGCAATAAATGTCTAGTAAAAATATCAGGTTTACTCCATGATTTCTCCATAGGTCTGATATAATTTTTCCACTAAGTATGTAATTGAGCTTTGGTTCCTATAGTTTGAGTCTCCACAATCCACAAATGTGTGATTCAAGTTTTTTTATAGGTGGAAGCTACAAGTCTGATTACAGGCCACCTGATTCTGCATCCATTATGTAGAAATGCAAGTGAGATAGGTATGACGCCCTTATTGAAACAAAAATCGACAAGAGGTTTTAGATTCGCAAGATGTCCACTGAACAATATAAATTATCCCAAACTATTATTTGTCCTTATCTTCCTTAATTTTAGGAGATGTGAACTGATTTTGCACTCTACTTTTATCTTCACCGAGTTCTACATCCAAAGCTAGATCAAATCATCTTTTATTTATACAAATTCGAATGGAGGATCTATCATAATTAAAATCCGACTTATTTGTGAGAAATATTTCTATATAGTGTTTTGGTTGAGAAATATTTATATATAGTGCTTTGGTTGTCAAGGAAAATGGGATTAGGGGTGATTTAAATAAGATTATATTAATAGAAAATAGGATTTAATGGGAAATGGGAATAGGAATAGATTAGGAAATAAGGACAAGGTAAGAGTTTTTGGTAAGGAAAGTAGGATTAGGTTTTGCTATTTTATTAGGGTATACATTTAGATCTTAGGGTTTCTAGGTATAGGGTATCCATTTAGGATTTAGGGTTTTTGTGGAGACAAGGGTTAGGGTTCCTTAATAGGGAATAACGATAGAACTAGGGTTAGGTTTTTACGACTAGGGTAGGGTTTATCATTTATTATTCAAACAATTAGGGTTTGTGAAACTTCGGGTTTCCAAGCATCTGAAAAGCTAAGGTTGGATCATCATGCATAGGGTTTTTAATTAATTCTCAGCTTAGAGCTTTCTCTTAAGGTTTCAAACATATTGCATTTTAATTTATGGTTAGGGATTTTATATCTTGAACTATCCTCATATTGACATCAATGACAACTCTGAAGAATGCACTTTACATGCATTCCCCATGTACAATAGGTGAAGTGTGTGCAATTGTGATGAGAACATGTTGTTTTGCAAGAACAAAGATGTTGTGACCATGAAATACACCAAAGATGTTCTACTCAATGTGACGATACTTGAGAACACTTAGGAACACTTAAAACACATGGGACAACATGAAACGACACTTTATGACCAAGGAAACACTTGATGCATTGATAAAGTACGCTCGAAAATTTGAATGTAGCGAAATTTTTGGATTGTGTTGTAGTAGCGACAACACTTTGAAAAACACTAGGTGAGCATCACTTTCTCTGTTTGGGAATAACTTTCTGTTAGAGGTTCAATCCTTTAGGAAGTATTGATTTCCTTTATTTCCTCTTTTTGACCCAATTATATATATAGCATCTCACTTTCTTCTACTGGGTTGAACACACAAAAGATACACCATATCACAATTATTTCAATCCAGGAATAGGTAATGTGTGTGGTGAGCTTATGATATTTATATTACGAGTTTTCATCTATGTTGTTGATCTGCTACCAACAAGCTTGGATATTACCTCGATAGAGTCACTTCAAGGGAACAAATGTTGCTTCGTTGTGAGTGAGCCTGGACAAGTGATGTCACTTGCTTCACGTCCCTACGTAGGAATCATTTCTCTTCTTTCACCCTTTAATTATTTATTTAATAGAATTGCCCATTGACAGTTATTGTTTTCAATGGGAAGAAGAAGGATTTCATCTTCTTGAGAGTAGAGGAGGTTTCCCTTCAAAGAAGTATTTTAAGACATCTGATATTGGTTTGCTCACTTTATATTTTCCCCTTATCCTTTCTCTACTAGATTGGACAAGATTTAACACACAAGTAGATTTACAGCAAGTTGAGTAGTTCTGATACTAGTATATGAGTGGACCTAATAGGTTTTCTCAAGATTATTCTTTTCAGATAATTGTATTTTCCATTTGGACTTTTCTCAAGGTATGGCGTTTTCCCAAAAAAATACGGAGAACAAAAAAAAAGTCAAGCGTTGTGGTTGTTACACTTATCTGTCATCACACCACAAAGTCTTTTTCGGTCACGCACTTTTATATAGGGTCTTATTTATGTACAATGACTAAGTAACATGATAAATCCAGATACAACTAACACAACACACGAATGGATAACAAAAATGAAAAAGAAAAGGAGGAAAACAAATTATACAAGAAGAGAAGCTTGTAACTGTTATTGGAAATAATGTTTTAAATCTCGGCCATTTATGAGAAGGGGTTCAATTCTACCATCTAAAGATTTAAACTTGAAGGTGTTATGACCAAGAGTTTCTTCAATAATAAATGCTCCAATCCATAGAGGTTGGGATTTCATTTTTTTACCCTTGTCTTCGTGGGGTTTATCCCACTTTAGTACCAAGTCGTTGAAATCAAAACTCTTGGCCCTTATGGATTTTTGATCTTACCAATGCTTTATATGACTTTGTTGAATGGAAAATATCCCTTGGATTTGAGCCTTTCTTTGTCGAGTTTGAGTAATGTGTCTATCCTGCTCTGGACTAGAAAGGAAGGTCTACCTTGTAACTCTTAGAGATTTGCAAGGCTTGGAGGTACATGTTTAGAGGCAAGACAAATTATTTACCATAAACTATAAAGTATGAAGAGGTCTTCAGGGAAGCCTTAGAAGTTACACAATCAACCCATAATGCAGTTGTTAAAGTAATATGCGAGTTCTTCTGCTCAAAGAAAATGGTTTTTTTGATTATGCATATAATATTTTTAGTTGTTGATTCAGCCAAACCATTTCCCTATGGATAATAATTATATGCATGTTTTAAAACAATCCCATTTTCTAATTCGAATTCATAAAATTTTAAAGATGAAAAGTAAGTCACATTATCAAGGACAAGTAATGTAGGAATAGAAAACCTAGTTATAATGTTCTGCTATAAGAAATGGATGACTTCCTGGTCATTCACTTGCCTTAGGGGAGCTGCTTCTGACCACTGTGTAAAATAATTTTTCATTTTTAGGATATACGAGTGTTTCTTTAACAAGTGAGGAAATATTTTTTTGATGACATCGAGGACCCACTATTGGAATCATTCCTTAACTACTACTAGTAGTAGTCAGGCGACTGACCTTTCATCACAATTGGTGCATATTTGACAAGATTGGCACTTATAGACATATGCATGAGAATCTTTGAATATAATGGGCCAATAATAACTAGTCCTAATAACTTTAGGCGTTGTAGTGTTCCCTACATAGTGGCCACTTGTCAGCTCATCATGCAAGTCTATAAGTACCTTCTCTATATCCTACAACTCAAGGAATCTTAGCATGACACTGTTGTGGTGCTTTCTGAGAAGCACTCCATGGACTAGATTGTATGATAGAGTTATTAAATGGATTTCACTATTCTATTTACTCTATAGGTGTGTGGGTAGGGTGCCATGCTCTAAAAATTGTCATTCATCAACATACCATGGCACTATAAACAAGGAATGAGGAACATGCTAAATATTATACATTTCTATCTCCTACTTCCAACTTAAAAAGATCCCTCTCGAGAGTGTTTCTTACTTTAGCTGCCAACTTGCAAAGGCCATGACCCTTTATGGTATGAACTGGATTGAAATCCAGATCATATTCTTGTACACAAGTCATTCTGTTAGCCCTCTTCTCACTCAACTCCTACTGCATGAGAAATTTTCTTATTGCTCAATGAGGAACAAAAACATCATGTATTATTTCAAGAGATAGGGCCTAATATACTTAACTACCTTATATACTACATATGCTTTTCTTCAATGGCATGGTAATTCAGTTTTGGGCCTTGTTGATTAGAACTCATAAAACAAATAAGACATTCATTTCCTTCAATATCATTTTGAGTTAGCATGCATGCAATTGAGGAATCTAAAGAAAAGGTATAGAGCAAAAAATCTTTTCCATAATCTGGATTGAATAATGTGGGTGCATTAGCAATAGCCTCCTTCATTTGAGTGAAAGTACCCTTCTCCCATTTATCCCATTTATATTTTGCATCTTTCTTAATCATACCTTGTATGGGTTTTACCATATGAGCATAATCAGAGATTAATTTCCTCAAGAAATTGATATTTCCCAAGAAAGACTACATACCCTTCTTGTTTACAGCTAACAGGATTTGTGTAATTTATTTGACCCTATAAGGATCAATTTTAATTTTGATATTGCAATGGTGTGCACTAAGAGAATCCCTTCTAACACGCAAAATATTCTTTTCTTCAAATTAAGAGAAATCCCATACTTTTGACACCGCTAAAATATTTGTTTCAAATGATGTACGTGATGTGATCTTTTCTTTGAAAACACAATAATATCATCCAAATAAAAAATTGTGCTCTTACCAATAAGGCAATGGAAAGCGATGTCCATCACCCTTTGGAAAGTAGCACCATCTTTGATAACCAAAATAACATTCTTTTGAAGGTGAATGTTCCCCATCTGGTCATGAAGGTAGCTTTCAATCGAATAGGTTTGACAAGTAGCACTTGAATATAACCAAACAAACCATATAGTAGTGAGAACATTTCAGACCCAGATACTATCTAAAGGATATTTTCCATGGATGGCACTAGGTAATTGTATTTATTAGAAGCTCGGTTGATATTTCATAAATAAACACATAACTTGATTTCACCAGAGTTTTTTCTAACTGGGACCATATTGGAGACCTAAGTGGAATGTTGGATTTTAAAAATGATCCGAGCATCCAACAATTTTCTCAATTCCTTCTATATTAGGGGTTCCATTGTTGGATGAAATTTACATAGTTTCTGCTAGAATGACTTTTCCCCTTTGTCGTATCTCCATGTGAACACATCATGGTACTATTTGGATAAGTGAATAAATGCCTATTGTTATTATGGAGAACATCATGTAGAGAGGCTCACATACTTCAGATCTTCTTGAGTACCAAGATTGACTTGTTCAAATGATAACTTTGAGCTTCGAGTCTTTGTGTTGATTTGTCTAAAAAGGTTCTGCAGGTCATATAACTTCTCCAAGGGAACCATATATTTAGGCATACTGTTTCCTTTAGTTGGATTAGATGCTTCTTGTAATGCATGATCATGCTCATCCTCATCTATGGCAACATATTTAAATACATCCACATTAGCCATAAAGAGCACTATCTGGTGGTCATCATTGAAAACACATAAATTAGTGACATTATCTGGCATAGATGGTTTATATATAATTTTAATAAGAAAGCCATTTTTCGATGGTGACATCATAGCAGTTGCATTTTCTAATGCATCTATTGAGGTATCCATAACTCTAGGTACAAAATTAATATTGAAATCTTTGAAATGATTAATTAAGTTCCATACCTCCTTCTGATGTTTTTTTAGACTCGATGAAACAAAATGTATACTATCTTGTACCTGACGAGTGACCACCTCTAAGTCACTAATTACCTTAAGAATCTCTACCTCTAGGTCGATGGATTTCTTCAATCCAAGTACAAGCACTTCATATTCGACAGTATTATTAGTACACTCAAACTCCAAATGGAATGAAAGGATATGCTTCTTGTTGCATGGGTTTGTAAGTATGCAACCAACCCTAGCATTTTCCTACATCTTTGAACCATCAAAATATAGTGTCCAAATATTATTAGCTACTAGGTTTCTTCCTATACTACTATCATTACTAGTATTATGTATGTGTATATTACATGGTTCAATTGCAGCAACTAGAGAATGAGGAAGGAGATCAAACTGTGTATCTAGTGGATTAGGTGATGGCTATTCCTAATAACACTAGAGGTTAGTTTATAGGAAACAATTCATGAAGATTAGATCACTAAAAGGGACAGGTTCATTGTGACACTCAATTGGTTTCATGGTGTTCTTCATATATGGATAGCATTCTACCCTAATATGGTTAAGCTTGCCCCTATATAGAAGACATAAATGTGAATAGTTAGTGGCAAAATACCCATGTAATTTGTTGGACTAGTCTCTACTGAGGAGTACACAATAGGCTTCTAGAATGTACGCAATTAAAATATGTATACATTGGTGAACTCTATCATCTTTTGATAATATAATGAGCAATTCTTGAGTTCACCAATAGCTTGGACAAGTGACTTTTCTAGCTGAATAATTTGTTTATCAGTTTTTTCCCAATTAGCGTTTTATTTTCTTCGCAATAGATAATGAAATTCCGTTCACATATGCATAAGAATCGACTAAACAAATATGGACCTTATAATTCCAAATTTCAAATTTTAATAAAAGTGGAGGGTAGAAAGTGTTTGCTTCTAATGTTACAACATTAAATTATAGATTCAAGGGGACCAAATGATTTTCCAGAGACCTTCTTAGAGGAAGAAACTTAATCACATGGCGAAGGTTGTGAAAAGGCTTAGATAATTAATTCACATTGGCTTGTGATTCTTGCGAGCTCATAGATGGAAATATTGGAGTGTTATCTCTTCAAATCTGCAATAATGTTATAATCATTTATTTCACCGTTAAAAAGGTGTGTTGAAGTGTTTGGAGGAGTATCCTTATTTGAAACTTCTGGAGTGGTAGACTTACTTTTATTGACGGAGGAAGTGTTCATGGAAGTGGTTGTATCTCCAGACTTATTTTTTGCATTATGAGTGGGATTTACCAGTGGTGAGATCCTTCTTAATAATTGCTCCCTTAATTTTTGGCTTGTCACCTCCTAATAAAAAATGGGCCGTTTACTCCTTCAACTATATCAACCATTTTGTTTTGGAGGAGGGGATTCACTTTGTGGTGGTTCTTTAGCATTCTTATTGTCATTATTATAGATACATTCAAATGCATTCACTGCATGTCCAATAAATTTTCTTTCTTTAGCCATTGCAAATTCATGTTTTTCTTTTGTCTGTTCCACCTCCTCATCTTCTAATAGGGAATACATAATGTTTTCAACTAAAGAGTTCATGTTGTGGTTCCATGGTGAGGATGTCATTTTTGAGTGATATTCCTAGTGCAAATAACAATAATTATCAATTCCCATACTTTCTATATTCATCACAACATTCGAGCTCTCGGTAGACTTGGTAGGATGATTATTGTTGTTATTATTATTCATTTGAAATGGAAAGGACTTGGGAGGATTTCTTCTATTAGAATTCAACCTTGACACCTTATTTAGCTCTAAAATTTCATTGGTAAACGTTTTCACCATCCTCATCAAACATTTAATATTTGATGATTCCCTTTATTTGTCCTTACTAAAAGAAAGTTGAAACTGCCTACTAGTTTATTTGGAGTCCTTTGATTCGTCATTGTCAGTAACGAATATGATAGAAAGCAAGTCCTCCTCAACAGTGAACACTTCTACAAATTTTAATATCAGTATTCCCTTTGCAGCTCTTTTAATGAATTTGGAAATGTTAGCTTGAAGCATAGTTGTATGGTAACCGATAGTGATTTAATCATGAGGTTGCATGCCCAGGGGAAACTTATTCAATATACATTTGAATCTTTGATTAAAATATTTCACTTTCTCCTGTTCCCATATTTTACTATTTCCAAGCTCTTTCAATAACATGGAAGGAGTCTTGTCGTCAGAAAATTACTCTAGGAATAACTTCTTAAACTCCCTCCAATGATATACTACATTTATAAGAAGACTATTGCACCATGTGGTTGCTCCACCTTATAATGTATTAGGAAAAAGTCTACAAGAAACATCATTGTACCTTACCTCTAACTTTCGTAGATGCATGTAAAAGTCATCAATGTGTTCTTCTGCCTTTGTATTCTTCAATGGATCAAACCTTGATAACAACTCTTCTATATGTCTAGGAATCTTAAGAATATTATCTGGAAGAGAAAGAGGCCCTTGCGCCATTCAATTCAAGTCTTGTTCAACCATATCTCAATCTCTATGTTCCTATTCCTTTTTTATAATTTGAGTCTTCTCCTTCACCATTTAAACCATAAAAAATGTCATGAGAAAAAATAACATTGTCCTCATACCCTTCATTAATGGCCAGTAACTGATCTCGATATACTGTATTTTTTGTGGATTTTTCTAACTCTTCAAGAGTGGAAAAAATTAGATCTTCCACTATATAAACTAATATACTGGTAGGATTTGTTTCTTTCTTCTTTAGAAAATGTGGAATATTATGTGCTCTAGGAATTAATTCAAGAGCCATTCCAAACTGATGGGTTATAGGTCAAAGTTCCCATATTGATTCATAGTAGACCTTGTATGTCAAATTTAGGTCAGGGTAATAAGATCGTCCTACTTCAGGAATAGTGGTCAGAGTGGTGCTTGGGAAGTTCCCATTTTGTCCATGATATGAATGGTTAGGGTGTGTGGAGTTATTAACCAAAAAAAACATGTTTCCCTCCTTCTAATGCTAGAATGTTCATAGTGCTTGATACCACCAATATATAGGGGATCTCCCCTCTATAATTTCCTAATTAGACCTCACACCATTTGGTGTGGGCGTCCCATATGGAATACGAGCCGACTACCATTCACTTAAAGATGTTCCTTGGATTTTGTTGTCAACATGAGAGAGCAACAAGTATGTGCTTTTGAATGAGCGAGTGTGCTTTTGTAAGTGTCCGATTACAGATGTATCAAGGCTCTTTCACTGCGAAGAGGAAAAAAGTTAGCCTCTAAGAGATAAGTAATAATACTACCCTAATGGAGACACACACATAAAGAGAAAGGCTCCTCTAATATTAAGTCAAATAGTTCACATATATGTGATGATCATTATAAACATTACCATAAAATTTTGACAAGTTAAGCGCCAAAGTCACTGAAATATTTCAATTACTCTAATTCAAGTGAAATCAAACATGAACAATAAACATTCAAATAATAGTCTTAGAAACATTCACAATCGATCTATGAAACTATGTTGGCCTGATAAGGCTTCAATATTAAGAAAAAGTTCTAAGATACATAAATACAACGAATATCACTAGCTCCAATAATGGAGTGTTATAGTCACTACTTTCTCTACCAAGGAACTAACTTTGTCTTTCTCATTCCTTGTGGGAGAAGCCAAGGTTAAAATCCCTCTACATGAGAAATGATGATCCTTTTATAACTTCAGGCATGACTTTTCACATGCCCATGACTCTTCACTTTCCAACTCCTCATGACCTTTGGACTTCTACAACCATTGGACTTCCAAATCAACCTTGGAATTACATATGACTTTGATGGAAATGTGCTCACTACTGAGAGGTTGGGGATGAATCAGTAGTGACAAGGTCTATATGCATATTTTTAAAATTCGTTTTCAATTTATTGATTCACAGTCACACATTATGCCATTAGTAGAATTCATTAACCAACTAAGTAAATAAAAAGTCAAAATACCATGATCATCACATGAAAGGCATAAAATAATCAAAACAATCACATGCACAATGGACACAATGATTTCTGTTGGAAAACCCTCTCTATGTCAAAAACCACCCTTTGTTGTTGTTATTACTCTACTTCAAATTTTATTAATCAAACAAATCATTTTACATCATCATAGCCAGATATGCCCAGCAAGGAAGTTTCTCATATTAAATCAAATTTGTGAACACCCATCCACTGGAAGCCTCAACCCCCAACAAGAATTTCCCAACACCCATTGGACTATGAGAATTCTACTTCCTCAACTAAAGCTACCTACCACCATAGGCCAGGAACACCCATCTGTTATTCACCAAGCCATCTTGATCTGTTGATCATCTAGGGCCTCATTTCATAATGCCTCAAACTGGACCCCTTGGAAAAACAAAAACAACCTCTACATTAAAATAAGAAACACATGGTCCACCTGCACCAAAATCTATGCAACTCAACTTCAATCAATTCATCGACATCACCTCATCAAACAAATTCTCATACATCAAATCAAACAATAAAACAATAAAACAACAACATCTCTACACATCCAACACATTCAACATGTAGACTAAAAACCTTGTAGCATATCATGACAACATTATCACATAAAGGTTACAAAAAAAAATAATACCTCCAAACACAAATTTTAGTGACATTACCATCAAACTATATTATGCTCCAACAATATATGATCCATGTGCTCCATACATGCTGCATAACCTCTACAATAGACTCTGCAAACTCTATCTTCGGCTATAGATCAAACTCTTCCTCTATAATTAGTGAGAAATGGCATCTCCATGCACCTCATTATTTTCTGATCTCATTATATTATTTTTGTGTGTGCACAACACTATAAATTTGACCTTTGTATCATTATCTTTTGTAGGAGGTCACCCTTTGTTCTCTACAAAAAGGCCTATTTTTTTCCATACACAACGGTCGATTTGTTCCTCTTTTTAAAAAATTGTTTCCACTCTTTCCACTACTCACTCCATTAAGGCATTGAAACTTCAAAATTCATTCAGACATGTTGAGTTATTCAATTTAGAGCATTTTATGAAATTTCGCAAACAAGAAATATCATAAAAACAATTAAATCATCCGAGATGCACGAGGAATGCAGGAATTATTATCTTCCAAACGTAAGCACTGACACAACACTATGGAAACTCAAATATAGTCGCATCATTAATCCTTGCTCCTAGTGAATGGAGCTCTCATTCGAATGGACAAGCCTACAAGGGAGCAACTAGGGAAGAGAATCAAGGAAAACACAAAATCTTCAACTCAGAACTGCCTCCAACTTATTTCTTAGCATATCTAGTACATATCAATCTTTTCCAAGCAATGAAAAGCCTAAAAACCATCTTTGTATCCTCATATTAAGCTTATACATGATGTAGTCACCATAAATGCAAGAACCAACTCATGAGTGCATAAATTGTATCATGTGGCATCAACCATGAATCTCAGCTTTACAGGGGAGCTTGATGCATCATGACAACCTCTTCAACATATTTATACATCAACAATATTATAATATATAAATTAGGAGCATCAAGGGAATTCTAAGGACAACACCAAAAACATCATATACATAGACACCTAGTTGGCCAACCAACCATCAAAACTAACACCATCAAGCAATCAACCATATCCATATCATCTTCAGCACAAGCCCAGTTTGACATCAATGCTAACTATCAATCACTACAACAGTATACTACCATGTTGACACCAATTCCAATAATCTTTCCCTTCGGCATTGATGGAAACCCTAGTTGAACCATCCAAACAACCTCACGAAAAACTAAATCTCTCATTTTCTCCCCCTTTGAAATCAATGGAAAAGGGACAAACTCAACAAAGAAAAAATGTGAAGAATGAAGGAAGCACTCCCCTTGTCAATCTCAACATCATACCAATACAAAGCTGAAGTAAGACAATGAACAACTACCAATACAAGCTCCCACTCAACATATAAAGGGGCTGCAAAAACATCTATTGGATTGTTGAACATGCTACCATTGCGACTACTAATGCATCTTTGTCATATGCAAGAAGGTTTCTCCTTATATAACAATTCTTTTATCAACTTGGGCCCAATGATGAAAAATGAGATATATGGCATAATACATGGTTGAATGAATGATAATACAAGTCTTTACAAAGCCTCCAAATAGTTGAACTATGAATCCTCTCTCATGTATGAAGGCCATACATATGACCCAACTATGACCCATAAAAAGGATGTGACAATACATGGCTAGTCAAGGACTCCAAGAGCTC
>APFE030518807.1:29359-39463 GCA_000404065.3 Pinus taeda
ATATATTTTTTATATTTGATTTTTTTATCATGTTTTTTGATGCAAGAGCATTCAGCTCAACAACTTCATTATATTCTAGTTAACTTAGGGTGTCTTGTGTTTTAAAGGAAGTTGGATTCCTATGTATCAAATTAATGTAATTATTAATGTTTTGAGTGATTTGAAATAGCAATTAATTAGATATTGTGAGGATATTTGTAAATGGCCTCGAATGTAGGAGAACATGAGTGATGATGAGCGATTAGTGAGGATTGAGAGATTTGGAAATCAATTGTAAATCTTAGATTAGAAATTGGTTTCATGGTTTGTGGAACTAGAGAGGATCCTAAGGGATTAGTTGAATCAAAAGTGGACTTAGAGGATATTCAGGATTTAGTTCGAAAGATTAAGGATCTGAACCAGAATTGGTTAACATAACCTTTTGTATAAATGTAAGCCTAAAAGGCATAAAGGAGAGTTAGTTACTTAGAGAATCATCATTAGATAGGAAATATAGAAGATTGATTCTAGCCTACGTGCAGATAGAGTGAAGTAGTGTCAAAAGACCACTAATAGTGAAGATCAGGCCAGAAAGGAATTCTTGTGTAAATATTCATTTATTAATACAAAAGTATAATTTCTGAGTTTGTGTGGTGTGTATTGAGTAACTGAATTATAAATTGTGTGTGGATTAGAGTAATTCTATGTAACATAGGGTTGTAGGTGTGCAAAATCAGAGAAGAAGTGCAGAGAAGAGTGTTACAAGTTTACAAATATAGAATATTGGAGCAAACCTCCAATTTTACAACGAAGGTATAACTGCAAGGTTTCCTAAAAATTAAGGATTTATGAATGAAGCATAAAGGCATGAAGAAACGAAGTAACAGAGTGGAGATCGAGATCAAAACAATTGAAAACCGTAAGGTGAGAAAAAATACACAGGTAGAAATCCGAATAGGCTATTACACAGTAAGAAACAAAAGAACATAAGAGTGCACAATAACCGTTGGATCAGTCACATCAATGGACATGGTTAATGGAAGATAAGCAGTGAAGATCTTACCATAGGAGATTAAGTTAAGAAATGGATGGATCACATCAAGGCACATGTCGATAGAAGGGTATAAAACATCCAGAATAATGGAGCGGTCTTCATAGGCGGTAAGCAGTATCTCACGCACCCTCAAAGCAGTAAATGATATTCTATAATTTCACGTGATTAGCCTAAGTGGGTGACACGTGGCACACGATGGAAATGGAAAACCCATTTTCTCACACGCTCTCGACTTGATATCGGTCGTGCAATAATCTACGCGCGATTGTGCGATAGCCGTTCGATTGAATGAGTCACATTGATGGTGGAGATTGTCTAGGCTAGTTGGTGAGTGGACGAAACGATAGTCATTGGATCGGACGAGAAACGGTAGAGATTTAATGTGCTAAAGAGAACATTGATATACGTGCAAAGGTTTGAAGAATGGCAAAAAGGTAAGGTTTAAGTGTGGGTTATGAAATATTTCTATTATATGGGAATTATAATACAAATAAGGGGGATTAACCTATTATGGCTTAAAGTTTGAGTTTTAACTAAAGTCTAAAGGCCAGGGTATGGTTGATAAGTTTTGGAGGTGAAAATAACCCAAAGTCAAAACTTGTGGGATAGTTAAATGAAATGTTTCCACATGGAGTTTATTGAAGGAGCCTTAAACCTTGACTTGTGAAGGTTTTACCAAGTATGGAATATTAAAATTCCTGGGACATAGTGTGACATGCAATTTTATTTGCATAATGTGGGTATGTGTGGCTTAGCCTACGTCATATTTGGTATTAGAGCTGAACAAGCAAATTCTTTGTGAAAAATCTGTGATAGAACTTACAAACAAAGTTATGTTTTGAAGGTACGTATATAGGCAAGAGGGGATTAGATTTCAAATATGACAAATAGTAGGCACAGAGAGATAAAGTGTAGCATAATTTCAGATACAAAGAAACAGGGAACAATCCATTCACAGTGCAGGTGAATGGAAGGACAAGATCATGCAGAGGTTTTGGAGGTAGCGACAGAAGAAGGTGAGAATATTGTAGCAACCTAGAGCAAGGAGTGCTCTATTGGTTCTAGAGGAGAGAACTAGAGAGATGCCGAAAGACTGAGCTCAGAGGAGAGAAGCTTAGTGATGTATCATGTAGCAGGGAAGACTTGTTACTGCAGAGGTTTTGTTTTAGCTCACGGAAAGATCATAAAGGCAACTCCATAGAGGATGTCGGTAGAATTGCTAATGGATGGAGAAATCTGGTAAGAATTTATGAGTGAAAGAAGAGGTGACAGAACCTAGTATTTCGTTTGTGATTGAAATACAAGAGAACCATTGTGTTCTTAAAAGGTGTAGATGAGTTGAAGCCTAGAAGGAGAAGAGAGAAGTGCTCAAAAAGGTTTGAGAGAATAGAGAACCAAGTGCTTGCAAAAAGACCAAGTACAGAGGAAAGCTTGGTGAGGTAAGTGGCAAGAGGGAGGACTTCTTGTTGCAAAGGCTTTAATATAGCTCATAGTAAGTTAGTGAGGAACTCATGAAAACAGAGAAGGAGCTTACTACTGATAGTCATAACAGAGGTAACAGAGGTTCTGAGGAATACCACAGTAGAAGAAAAGTGAAGAACGAGGATGCCAAGGCAAATGGAAAGAGAATGAGTCAAGAGTAGCTTGACAAGGAGATCACAGAGTCAAAAGAACAACTCGATCTATTAAGGATGCTACTAGAGGAAAACCAAAGACAAGCTTGGGTCTTAAGGAAAAAGGTAGTGAAATGGCCTAAGTTACAGAGAAGGCTACAACAGAGGAAAGTGAAGTGGCTAGTGGAAAAACTCAAAGAAGCTGAGTTGAGAATGGAATTTTCCATTTGTTAAGTAGAATCGAGTGAAGTTTTGGGTGAAGATGAAGACTGGGGATCTGTGGAAGATCTTATGAATTATTGTGAAAATTTAAGACAAAAGAGAGATATGATGACTAAAGCATCAAGTGAGACCACAAGGTCTCATTTTTTTAAAACTGATAATTTGTGCATGATTGCAGGTATTGCTGGAGAAAAGCAATTTTGTGAACATGTCTTCAGAATGGATGAAAATCTTGATGTAAAAGGTGACAAAGAAAATTTCTCAGAAGAGGAAGAATTTGATTGGTTATAGCAGAAAGAGTCTATGGATGAGTTACTTAATGAGAGAAGACATTCATTTAAAGCTGTCATAGAGATGGAATATCAGGATCTTATTCTGATGAAGAACAAAGGAATATTGTCTCAAAGAGGTAATATAGTGAATTTGATTAATGTTATTGATGAAGAACAAATGCAGGAGAATATTAATGCAGATGATGGGGCAGGGATAGCTCTTGAAGAAGGTTTACAGAGAGACAACAAGGAAAAGTGTATTGAAGAAGAAGGGGAGGTAGATTTGTCTGAAGACAAAGAAAAGACAATCACAGAATTGAAGAAAGAAGAAGACTATGCAAAAGATTTAGCAAAGGGAGAAAGGACATTTGATGATTTGTCAATAACAAAGGAAGGTATGGACAATTGTGTAAAAATTCCAAATTCTATTCCAATTGAAATTATGGAGTTATATAGAAAATTAGACTTTCAAAGAAGAAAGTGGGAAAAGCAGAGGATGTATACTCAGGATAAATTGCTGAAAAAGGAATACAAAGAAATTGTTGTGAAAGACAATCATAAGGAAAAGAGAATGGTACTAAAATTTCAACAAATTGACATTACTAAAGGAGGAGTTCGTTATTATGAACCAAAGCAGAGAGATATCATTGAAACAGATGATGCGAAGGAGAGTTTAAATCAACATACTGATGTGTTGACAAAGGAATTGAAGGAAAAATCAGAACAGCATACTGAGATGTTGCCAGAGAAGGAAAAGGTAATGAGGCCTTATATTTTTAATTTTGATAATTGTTTTATGATTACAGGATTTGATGAAGATGAGACAGACATGTTTCGAGTTGAAGAGTCAGTTTTAGAATTGAAGAAGACTGGAAGTTGCTATGTTGGACATGCTGATGAGGAAAAAGAAAAGCATGAAGATACCATGCTTGGAGAAGCTTAATTGACTATCAGAATCATTCAAGAAACTAAAGGACAATTATTGAGGGTTGTCAAGGAAGAGGTAGGAAAATATGCTAGAACTGATGAACAACATACTGATGTATTTGAGGGGAATCAAGTAAAAAGGAAATTGGAGGACAATTTATTTTTTGGAAGTAAATTTACAGAGATTGAACAAAGGTTGTTTGCAAAGTCACAAGAGGGTAAGGATGAAAGGGCGATAGTAAAAACCCAACAACTTCAAAGAGAAGAGAGTAAACAGCAGGTTGAATATGAGTGGATAGAGTACAACAACAAATGGAAAAGTAATTATCAATCAAAAGATAAATTAGACATAGAGATTGAAAGAATAATAAGATTGATGATGAAGGTGCCTTAGAAGAAAGCAGCAGTAAGAAGGCCAAACAGCAACATGAGAAAGATAGTAGCAGACTGTGAAAGCATAGCTAGTGGGGCAAAGAAACATAAATTGTGGAGACCTAGAGAACAACAACAAACAAAAACAGTAACCAAAGACAAATTACAGAACAAAGTATGGGATCAAGGAGGACAAAGGTCAGAAGCACATGATCAGAGGAGACCATGGTTATTTTAACCGTGGGAGCCTGATGTAGGAGCTTCCAACTCAACAATTTTATTATATTCTAGTTAACTTGGGGGTCTTGTGTTTTCAAGGAAGTTGGATTCCTATGTATCAAATTAATGTAATTATTAATGTTTTGAGTGATTTGGAATAGGAATTAATTAGATATTGTGAGGATATTTGGAAATGCTCTCGAATGTAGGAGAACATGAGTGATGAAGAGTGATTAGTGAGGTTTGAGAGATTTGGAAATAAATTGTAAATATTAGATTAGAAATTGGTTTCATGGTTTGTGGAACTAGAGAGGATCCTTAGGGATTAGTTGAGTCAAAAGTGGACTTAGACGATATTTAGGATTTAGTCAAAAGATTAAGGATCTAAACCAGAATTGGTTAGCAGAACCTTTTGTATAAATGTAAATCTAAAAGACATAGAGGAGAGTTAGTTAGTTAGAGAATCATCGTTAGATAGGAAATAGAGAAGATTGATTGTAGCCTATGGGAAGATAAAGTGAAGTAGTGTCAAAAGGTCACTGATAGTGAAGATCAGGCCAGAAAGAAAGTCTTGTGTAAATATTCACTTATTAATACAAAAGTGCAATTTCTAAGTTTGTGTGGTGTGTATTGAGAAATTGAATTATAAATTGTGTGTGGATTAGAAGAATTGTATGTAAAATAGGGTTGCAGGTGTGCAAAATCAGAGAAGAAGTGCAGAGAAGAGTGTTACAGGCTTACACATAAACAATATTGGAGAAAACCTACAATGTTACAGCGAAGCTATAACTACAAGGTTTCCTAAAACTTAAGGATTTATGAAGGAAGCGTAAAGGCCTGAAGAAATGAAGTAATAGAGTGGAGATCGAGTTCAGAACAATTGAAGACTGTAAGGCGAGAACAAATACACAGGCAGAAAGACGAATAGGCTATTACACAGTAAGAAACAAAAGAACGTAATAATGAACAACAACCATTGGATTAGTCAAATCAACGGATAGGGTTAATGGAAGACGAGTAGCAGAGATCTTACCACAGGATATTAAGTTAAGAAATGGATGGATCACATCAAGACACATGTCAACAAAATGGTAGAAAACATGCAAAATAATGGAGCGGTCTTCACAGGTGGTAAACTGTATCGCGTGTGCCCTCAAAGAGGTAAATGATATTCTATAATTTCATGCGATTAGCCTAAGTGGGCGAGACATTGCACACCATGGAAAGGAAAAACCACTTTTCTCACGCACTCATATCGGTCGTGCAAAATCTACGTCAGATTGCGCGATAGCCGTTTGATTGAATGAGTCACATCAACGGTGGAGATTTTCCAAGCTAGTTGGCGAGCAAACAATGCGACAGCCATTGGATCGGACGAGACAGATCAATGGTGGAGATTTAATGTGCTAAAGAGAGCATCGATATACGTGCAAAGGTTTGAAGAATGGCGGAAAGGTAAGGTTTAAGTGTGGGTTATGAAATATTTCTATTATATGGGAATTATAATAGAAATAAGGGGGATTAATGTATTAAGGCTCAAAGTTTGAATTTTAACCAAAGTCTAAAGACTAGGGTATGGTTGATAAGTGCCGGAGGTGAAAATAACCCAAAGTCCAAACCTGTGGGATAGTTAAATGAAATGTTTCCGCATGGAGTTTATTGAAGAAGCCTTAAACCTTGACTTGTGAAGGTTTTACCAAGTATGGAATATTAAAATTCCTGGGACATAGTGTGACATGCAATTTTACTTACAATATGTGGGTATGTGCGGCTTAAGCTGCGTCAATTCTTTTATGTTTTATTACTTGTTATTATTTTTTTTTTTTTTTTTTTCATATTTGATGTTTTGTTTTCTTTTGATTTTTTTGTTTTTATGTTTTTTTTTCCCAATATTTGAATTTTTGCATTTCTATATATTTTTTATATATATTTTTGTTCATGTTCAGTTTTTATGTTTTATTACTTTTATTTTTTATTTTTTTTCAATATTTGAATTTTTGTTTTCTTATATATATATATATTATATATATATATATTATATAATATATTATAATATATATATTGTAGGGTATGTGTCGACGCTTGTCTAGCAACCCCATCCCATTATATGCAATTTGATAGTTGATTTTAAATTTTTCGTTATAATGAATCGAGTCTGCCCCACAATGCGTTAATTTCATAGTTGGTCTTTAAGTTTTCACTACAATGGGTTGAATTCACCTACACTGTGTGTCAATTTGATAGTTGATTTTATATTTTTTTCGTAATGTATCAAGTTCTCTTAGGCTAAGATTTCAAAATCACTATACATTTAGCATTTAAGAAAAATTACACTTGGTATAATAACTCTTTTATTCAGGTGTTCATTTTTTAAGTTTTTTTAGTCATAAATTTTTTCCATAAAGTCATGCTTAAAATATTTTGAAAATTTAAGATTGTTTTGTAGTCATAATCTTTGGTGTTAATTCCATGGTTGAAAAATTGTCAAGATTTTTAATGATTTTCTAAGTCATGATATTTTATCTTTAATGTTATGGCTGAAAACAATTATAAATATTTTTTCTTAGCACCATGCTTGAAAATTGTTCGAATTTTAAGGTTTTTCAAAGAAGTGATATTTTAAATTTAATGTCATGCTTAAAAATCGTTGGAATTTTAAGGGTTTCCAAAGATGTGATATTTTATCGTTAATGTCATGCTTGAAAATCATTGGAAATTTAAAGTTTTTCAGGGTCACAATATTTTTTTTTTAACATCATTAATAAAAAGTGTTGAAAATGTACCTTGAAAAAAAAAGTTTATTCCAGCATCAACATGTTTTGATTTCAAGGTGTTTTTTGCACCCAACAAAATGGATTTTATTGTTTTTTACTGTTATTTTTAAAAAATATTGAAAATTTACTCTAAAAAAAATTATTTTGGCATCAACACTTTTCAATTTCAAGGTGTTTCTTCACGTTTTTTTGGGATTTTTGGGCTCGAGAACCCGTTTTGAGGTAATAGTTCCCGTTTGATCGGTAACTATGTTAACAATATAACATGAGTAACAACATTATTTCCATCAACATCCCCAATAGCATAGCATAACCATTATCAACATCAATAACAACAACAACAAACTCAATAATCAGTTCCATGTATACCATGCAAAGAAGAAAATCAGCAGATAGGTCATGCAAATATAAATTTGTGCAAATTTTTTGATGCACATCCTATTTTTCAACTGTAACTAAGGCAATCTCATCTACATAAGTGTGACACCTTCTCACTGATTAATTTGAGCAACCTTCTCATCAATGAAATTTGCTGCATTAGTGAAAAATATGCAAAGATAATACAAACGTGTATAAAATCTATCTCTTGAGCATGCATCTAGCCTTGATGTCTTCAACAAACCATTGCATTTAATCACATTTGACTGTGTTGTAGCTAAATATAGCACCCTGTGGCACAAGTGCTGCAGGGGAGATAGAAAGCCTCCTAGGGACAACCTCTAGGTTGATTATAGACCAGTGACTGGTACATCTTAAAGAGAGGAGTGCTTAAGAGATTATCTGTGGGGGGTTTTCAACACTCCAATTATCACATAAAAAGGTAATAGGATGGGCTTGGTTCAATAAGCATTCACTGAGGTAGTTTCAAGCCAACACATGGATCCAAATGCTAGGGGTATATTGGGGCAATCTAAAAGAGAAATGGCCTCTTCTTCTGTTGGCCGACACACAACAATGAGACATCTTAAAACTGAAGTTGTAGAAATGGTGGAGAGGAGGAAAGGAAGGAGGGAAATAAATGCACAGGGTTGTAACAAGCAGAATCCTAAGCAGTAATGTTCCAGCAGAAATATGGAGTTTGATGTATAGGGATGTAAACAACAAAGAATCCTAAGCAAATATTTCCCAATAGAGATATGTAAGAGGGAGGAGGTGGAGTAATAGAAGCAACGGGGTGCTCAAGAAGGTTTCAGACCAAACATGACATTGGTATCATTCTCTGCCAAAAGCTAACGTAGATTCGAGCTAACCCAAGTTCTATAGGTTAATCAAATACACAAGTAAATCTGTAATTTTACAGGTACTGCAATGCTAGTCAGTAACACATGTAGGTCTATGATAACACATGTATTGTATTCTATTGAGAAGCTAAGATAAATCCATAGATTAGAGATGAACCAACTGCATTCACTATACTATTTCAAATTAGGAAAAGAACAAATGAAATGAAATTTCTGAGAGGAACATGTTGCACATTAGTCATGCTTGGAATCAACAGGGAAATGTCATTTATCATAAAGGTTCCAAATAACCAGTCCATACATTTTTCATGATATCGATGAAGTCCCCATGAAAAACAAATTGAATCAAAATGGCTTCTCAAAATTCAGACCCCGCGGGTGGCAAAATTGTTGGCATTATGGCATAGGTTTGATGCTATGGCTCTGGTGTTGTCCTTGATGGCAACTCAACTTGGTGATAGATCTCAGTTCAGGCACCCAGAAAGAAGAAAAGGTCTTATACGCAGGTTCATCTAGATGAAGATGCATATACACGCGGGTTATACGTTACAAAAGCACGTAAATGTTGGGGAACTTACTTTTGGTCCATGGTGGTTAGTTCTTGGGATTTGAACCTGTTGTTTTGGACCATGGTGTCTCGTCGAATGTATTGATCCCTAGTTTTTGGGTTCATGGTATTGAAATGTTATGGTTTTGGACCATGGTATTGTGGAAGGCCTAAAACTATAAAAGAGGGAGGAGATCTTGTGGCAAATGATCATCTGAATTATCATTGAATATCTGAAAAAGTGCTAGAGCTGGTACATTGGTAATTGGGTCATGATGCAGATCTAGATTTGAATGAAGGAGGAACCTTAGTGCAAAAAGAAGGATAAGTTCTATTGATGGGTCATAATCTTTAAGCTTGATTGATAGTATCTTTGTATGATTTTGATCTGCTAGATGTGGCGCTTGCCTGATCTATAAGTCTGATAATCTGGGTTAATTAGAGATTGAATATCTGAAAGAGTGAATTATCCTTTATAGATCTGTATGCAGGTTCAGTGAAGCGAAGGCGCGCATACACGCAGGTTCAGTGAAGTGAATAAGCATATATGCAGGTTGTTCCATACGCAGAAGAGTATGCATGCAGGTTTCAGGCTGTTAAAGTAGCGTATATATTTTGAGTTGTGATTTACTGCAGTGTTCTGGGTTGAGATTTTGGTGTGTGGTTTCTGGTACTGTGTTTTGGGTACAGCTATCAGAGAAGTATCTACTTGATTCAGATCTAATTGGTGAAAAGGAGATTGGTTGATTCTTGATGATTGATTGATGTTTATGGATCCGGTCTGAAAATTTATGAAACGTGGTCCCTGGAAGAAAGAGAAGGTTGTAGCCTTCTGTAGGCCAGCACCTACGTACTAGTATCTTGGCTAGTGCAAGAGCTAAAGG
>APFE030518807.1:90977-147115 GCA_000404065.3 Pinus taeda
CCTTACATTATTATTGTTATGTCAGCTCTGATTATATTATGATCCCTTAGACTCCTATATATAGAAAGGAGGTCTTGTCATTTGTATCATCCAGGAATTTTTCATTTGTGTAATGTAAAGGAGGTTGCCCCATCGAAGAGGCTAAATTCTAAGGCGTTGATCTCTCTTTTCTATCTTTTTGTGAGCTGGTTCCATAACATTTGGTATCAGAGCTTTGGATTCTAGGGTTTTGCTGCTCCAAGTAGGTCATCGTGTCATTTTCACTATAAATGTTTTTCAGCGATGTTTCAGAAGCGAAAGAAAAAAAAAAATTGAGAATAAATCGCATTACACCTTTTATCCAAATTTTAGAGATTTTCACATTATATTTACGGAGATATGATCTAATGAAGTTGGTCTTCTTGCAGACTCTTGAATTACATTCCAAACAGGTGACCTGGGGAAAATTGTCATAACTTTCTCTCTAAGTATCGGATTGAAATTTTGTAAGAAGGTACAGAAAGAGGACAAACTGTAGTTTCTTGTATATATTTTTCAGAGCCAAAGGTAGAAACAGTGACACGTGGTAGGTTGTACAAGTTCGCTCTATTGAACTAGTCTATAATCAGGTCACCGTGGGAGATTTGGCATAACTCTTCCTTGGAGAATCCAATTTGGATCAGACTGGTGGCATTGGAAAGAGGACACAGAGGGATACTCTAGGTTGTAATTTTAGAACTTAAAGATCCGAAAGTATAGAGTTACAGTCATTTCAAGATCAAGCTCCTAAAATCAAGAAAACGCAAGATGAAGAAGTTTGATGGCAAAGATCTGGTAAATTGGATACTTCAGATGGAGCAATATTTTAATCTACTGTAAGGAACAACAATGTTATGTGATAATATCAATCTGTTAAAGGAACGACAATACAATATAACTTTAGAATGAATCACATAACATTCCAGTTGCAGAGGATAACCTTACTATTCAAATATGAATGAAATATAAAAGAGCCAATATATGAAATAATAAGGAACAACAAATTACTGGACAAACCAGATACAAGAAATCAAACCAGACACGACATGGAATCAAGAATTAATGGTACAGGAAGCAAGTGATCCACCAGGGCCGGGCCCTTAGCCTCCACGGACGCACTGCTTATGATTACTCCAGAATCACAGATGGAACGACAATAGAATTTATGTATTAAGCATCAAAACAGAGTTACAATAATCGCTCTTTTAAAGAGAGTCGATGATCAAAGTTTAAGTTACAAGAGTGAATTTCATAAAAACAACAATAGTCCACCCCTTGGGCTAGCAATGTTGTCCCTCCTTATAGCAACCGAGCAGAGATATCAATGATACAGAGAATCGTTAAAGTAACGATCCCTTAGGATCAAAGGATTTTGAGGGATTTGCCATATTGTTAGCTCTCAGTTATCTTCTTGTCCTCTTGCTCCGATTTGGTATCTCCTCTTCCTTTTCCTGGCTTATATGCTCCAATCTGGATTGCCTCGATTGGATGTGGTTCCTTGTCAAAGGGACAATAGTTAATTTCATCTTGTATTTTCCTTTGGAATGGCGATCTTCCATTTTCTTCTTTCTCTGCATAGAAAAAGGGTAATTATTAGTCATTTTATTTTGCACACAAATCTTCTAAGATTTATCATAATCTTTCACCATATACCTATTTCATAATGTAAAGAAGTTATGAATTTAAGGAAAGGATGACAAAATAAGAGGTAATTACATACCTTCTCTAGTTCTCAACACACCCCCCTTCTTACCCTTTTTCATGCCCTCATGAAAACATTGTAATTGACATGCAAGGAAGTTAGGGAATAGGCTGGAGAAGGGATCTCATTAGGTGGTCTACAACCATGATGCCTAGCTAGGAATTCAAAAAGATGTCCTATTTGACCTTCAGGCATTTCATATAAGGATTGATATCCTAGTATAGGGTTCCAAATAATTGGACTTCTGAACCTACAGCCTAACCAAGACGGGCCTTCTCTGAAAATGGGGTCACCATAGATATCCAAGCAGTTAGCAGCTAGCTTAAAGTTCTCATAATTGAATGGTTCCTTGTTTTGGATATTCCGATTAGAAGTCTGGTATCGGAATTTGGCTACTACTATGGCGAGGTCTTTGATGGTAAAGAATTATTCTACCCCTTGTCGGATGATTGTTGTATGGATAGGTCCAAATGCATTGATCACTCCCTGAGTTCTCATTAGACTCCTATTTTTATTCCATAATTGTTGTGGGTCTCTAGGTTCACCCCTCACCCATAAATCTAATCCATTCTCCTGTCTTTGAAAGACATTGTAGGCTTTAAGCCACTTTATTTGATTAACACCAAAAGAAATAAATGCCTGTAGTTAGACATCACCCATAAAAGGGCTAGGGTTCTACTCTGTTTCTCCTTCCTCCTGACTGGATTGCTCAGTCTATTCCTTCGGTTCTCCTTCATTTTTTTCCTCCAATTCGTTTTCGTTCTCCCCTCCTTCCAATTGTGGGGGTTTTTCATCTCTTGAATCGTGTATCTCCACAGGTTGACTGATGTTTCCCTAGGAATTTCCCATTGTTCCTCTGATCCTTTCCAACCTAACAGATTTTCTCTATTTCAATGGTCTGCTTGATGTACTGGCAACATGCTTTCATTTTGGGGATGGCAAAGCCAGTCCCCCATCTATCGTGAAAATCAGTTCTTCCCAACTGCTCTACTATTGGGCAAGACTATGGCTGACTATCAGTCATATTAACCCATGGTGGCTTACTACTAACTCTAAATGGTGATATTTCTTCATACTTTGGGCAACATCATGTAATAAAGAATTTAAAAACACAGGCAAATTCACAGCACACTTTTGATTTAACACAGCTAAAAGTTTAAGATGGTGTGGTCTTAGCACGCCTTTCCTATCACCACAAGTGATGTAGCTCTGGATAATTCTTGCCAATTTCATCCATGGCTCTCCCAAGGTTGTTGATAAAACTCCCTTCCCTTTTACAGTTAGGTTCTACCCTTCATCCTAGAAGATTTTCATGGCATCCTGCAGTCTCACCTTTTTGAGAGTCCACACAGGTCCAGTGGCTAGCAGTCCCAAAACCTCTGCAATTATATTGTCAGTGACTGCTATCTGTCTCCTTCTCACCATGGAATAATGTTCATGTAGGTTCTGTAGGAACTCAATTGCCACTGTCTCGTTGGATTGTTATAGACGGTTAAGATAAGTTATCCATCCTGCCCTCGCTAGGATCTCTCGTATAGCATCGGAGACCATCAACACCTGTGGCTCACTGCGAATTGATCTTCCTCCCATGCTTAGCACACTATAAAATGCAGAGATGATAATGGAACAACAGGTTGTTCAAATTTTGGCTGACTATTAGGAAAACACAAAGAAGATGTCGAAATAGGAAGCTATTCAAAGTTCTAACTTACTGCTAATTTTTGCAAAGAAAAACACGGAAATATCTTCGGAACAACAAGCCATGCATAATGGGAAACAAAATACCATTAAGCATTTCCATTCTTGAGTCATTAATTCTTCTGAATGATGAGTTGACGCGTATGTCAATGAATTATGGGGATTACCTGCACCCCCCTGCAATGTGATAGGCTGTCCTCGATTGTCAAATGAAGGAGCAGTTTGCTGAACTACCATAGTACAGAGTCATAAAGGAACAACGTATACAGAAATGCCATGTTTACAATGACAAGTCGATTGCCGAAATCGAGGCTTATGCTAAAATCGCTTAATAAATAAGGAAATGTCATGATATGATGCAAGAATTGGAGGATAGGATAGCTGATGTGCATAAAAGGTCCTATGCAGTTTTTATAGACTTTTACCGTCATAATTGATTTGTAATTGATTTTCATGTATCAAAGTTTCGAAAGCGTTATATACATAATCTCATTTGAACCATTTATAAAGATATAAGAAGAAGGGTTTTATAATTACTATTGGTGTATAAGAAATATGACTTCAATACCATCAACAAAGCACTGTTGCCCACAGGTGTCCATAACCTTGACAGAGTTGTTTATTTCACCCTTGGAACCATAATCCTTTGTGTATGCTTAGGAAAGTGTTGTGCAATGTCAGAATGGAAGCCATTATGCTGGCTCGGTAACTAGATAAATCATAATGCCATTCACCAGAAAGGAGTGAAAGGTGGGCAGGCCGGCTCGTGATGAGACCTCTTGTTCCAAGGACCTTTTATTTTTTCTGATGTGCCTCTTGGATCATATCCCTGGTGTGATGGCCATAGTGGGAATGCCACTTCACTTTCTTCCTTATGATCATGGTAAGCTGGCTCTTGATGAGACCCCCTATCCTTCATCTGACAAATCATGTTAGCAATTATATAAACATTTTTCTTTTTCTTCTTTTTTCTTTTATATAGCACTTTTCCTATTTATATACAGAGGTTGGTTCAACACTCCTTAAGAGTAGGGATCGTGGAAGAAGTCTAAACATCTCAATAGAGAAAAATATGCCCTTATTCTTATTCAATAATAATGATCAAAAATAATTATGGGGATTTAAGAAGAACTATCATGATGAAAATAATCAATCATATTGGTATTAGTAGAATAATGATAGGAAGGTGATCAATAGTTGTGTCCTTTCCTCTTTTCTCTTATCAATTCAAAGCAATTTCTTCTAAAGATAACAATTTTTATGTAACTTTGCTGATTTCAGTATCCTTTTTGTATTGTTGAATAAATGTAAAGCTGTGTTTTAGATGACCATGACTCACAAAAATGGTCTAAATGGTAAAACACACAAAGAAAATGCACTCTAAAAATGCTATTCCCAAGATAGAACAACTATTATACACAAAACCGTAAGCAAAAGGAAAAACATGGTTGCAACTGCTATTCATTAAGATGAATAGCATCTGTCCCTTAATTGGAACAGCAAAGAAAACAACCACAAACAAAAAATGCGAAAATTTTGTTCCTTCAGAAAGGAACAACAAAAAAATGAAAGTGCTATTCCTTTGCAAAGGAATAATAGAAAAATGAAAGTGTTGTTCCTTCATAAAGGAATAGCAGAAAACAAAAGTGTTGTTCCTTCGGAAAGGAACAACAAAAATGAAACAGTGCTATTCCTTCGGAGAGAACAACAAAACGTAAAAGTGTTTTTCCTTTGGAAAGGAACAACACAAAGGCAGAAGTGTTGTTCCTTCAGAAAGGAACAACAAAAATGCAGAAATGTTGTTCATTCGGAAAGGAACAACAAAACGTAAAAGAGTTGTTCCTTGGGAAAGGAATAAAAAAAGTGAAAGTGATGTTACTTCAGAAAGGAACAGAAAAATGTGAAAGTGCTATTCCTTCGGAAAGGAATAACAAAATTATGGAAATGTTGTTCCTTCAGAAAGGAACCGCAGAATGAAAAAATGTTGTTCTGTGGGAAAGGAACAGCAAATGGCAGAAATGTTGTTCCTTTGAAAAGGAACAACAGAATGCAAAAGTGTTGTTCCTTCGAAAAGGAACAACAAAATGGTGGAACTGTTGTTCCTTCGAAAGGGAATAGCAAAATGAAGAAGTGTTGTTCCTTCGAAAAGGAACAACAGAATAGTGAAAATGCTATTCCATCTTAAACAAACAACAAAATGCATAAGTGTTGTTCTTTCGAAAAGGAACAACAGAATGGTGAAAATGTTGTTCCATCTGAAAGGAACAAAAAAATGCAAAAGTTGTAGAAATGCAGAAATATGCACAGAAAGTAATTTACACAAACAAAACAAAAGAATTATGTACAAAATTTAAAAGCAATCAAATCACTTAATGAACCGAAGGTGAGGAAGAGTTCTCTTCCTCAACGAGAATCTACATGTTGGAGTCTTCGCGAAGTTGTTGGTAGAAGGATTCCTGAGTAAGTGATTTGTGGTACAGTCGAACTCGGTGGCGGTTTGCTTTAAAGGTGTGTCTAGATCCGTCAATGGTGCCATTATCATGTACCTTCTGGATTTTGTATGGTCCCAGCCAGCTAGTTTGAAGTTTCCCAGGAAAATCCTGAAACCGGGAATTGTATAAGAGCACCCAATCTCCTTCGCGGAAGAATTTCTTTTTGATGAGGGTGTCATGTCATTTGGCTCTTTGTTTTTGGATCAATGTGGTATGTTGAAGAGCAAAGAGCCTGATTTCATCCATCTCATTGATTTGCTATAGTCTATTAATTTGGGCCTCGTTTAAATCTAGACTGGCTTCTTGTGTTGTTCTCAAGGTCTTTGTTTCGAATTCTATTGGAAAGATGGGTTCCTTTCCAAATACTAGCTGATATGGTGAATAACGAGTAATGCTTCCCCATGTTGTTCTGTATGTCCACAAGGATTTTGGCAATCTTGTAGCCCAATCGCGTCTGTGTGACGCAATGGTTTTTGTCAGTATTGCTTCTATTACTTTGTTCATGCTCTCTACTTTGCCATTTGCCTGCGGGTGGTATGAAGAGGTAATTTTATGTTGAATATGATAGTTTTTTAGTGTTGCAGCAACTTTATTACCAGCAAACTATGGTCCCCCATCCATGATTATATCTCTTGGGAGGCCATATCGCACAAATATGTGGAACAGGAACTGAATGATGGAATCCTCTGTAGCTCTTGCCAATGCCTCTTCTTCAACCCATTTGGTGACATATTCTGTTGCTACCAAAATATATGTTTTCTGGTTTGATGATGGATTGATTGGGCCCACAAAATCAAGCACCCAACGCTCGAATGGTTCAATGACTAGCTGTGGGTTCAAAGGCATTTTTTTGGACTATCCAAGGCATCCTGATCTCTGGCAAATATCACAAGCTTGAACAAATTCCTTTGCATCTTTGAAGATTGTGGGCCAATAATACCCTATTTGCAGAATTTTGTGACTAGTTCTTTGATATGCGAAATGTCCGCCACACGGTCCGTCGCGACAACCTTTCAAAATGTCAAAAATTTCATCTTCACAGGCGCATCTTCTGATGTGCATATTTGCTCTTGTATGAAATAAGTAGCCCCCAATCCAAAAAAATAGGGTACTACAGTGGACAATTTGGTTTTGTTCATTGGGAGTCAGATGCTTTGGTAATTTTCCTACTGCTAAATAATTCACAACATCAGCATACCAGGGTGTTTTGATTGTAACATGGAAAAAATGTTCATTTGGAAATTAATCTTCAACTGCTGCTGTGTCCACTGGTTTGGGCATTCGTGAGAGAAAGTCAGCTATAGGGTTTACTTTCCCAGGTCAATCATTTATTGTGATGTCGAATTCCTACAATAAAATCAACCTTCTTGTTACTATACTGTTTGTAATTGGTTTATTTGCTAAATATTTTATGGCAGAGCGATCTGTATATAAAACATCAGGATATCCAGTGATGTAATGCCTAAATTTATTTACAGCATGTATTACGACTAGAAATTCTTTTTCAGTAACAATATAGTTCAACTCAGCAGGAGGCAAATTATTGCTAATATAATAAATTGCATATGCTTTTCTGTGTTCTTCCTGCCTAAGGACTACTCCAATAGTTGTTTTTGAAGCATCTAATGAAATTTGAAATGACAGGTCCAATTTGGACCTCTGAGTAATGGTGTTGTTGACACAAGCTTTTTCAGATCCTGAAAATCACGGTTACATTTATCTATCCAAACGAAGTCAACATTCCTTGTTAGTGCGTATAGAGGTGCAGTAATATGAGAAAAATGTTCTATAAATCTTCTGTAATAACCAGAAAATCCAAAAAAACTACATACCTCTGTCTGTGTGGTAGGAGTAGGTATTAACAAGATTATTTGAATTTTGGCCGGATCTACCTGTATTCTAGCTGTTGAGATATAATGACCTAGGATGAGGCCTTCAGTCATCATCATATAGCATTTTTCATGGCTCAGGAAAAGCCTCGTAGTGATACATCATTGCAGCACCTTTTCCAATGCATTTAGTGCTGGGTCGAAATCATCTCCGTATGGTGTTAAATCATCCATGTATACTTCGAGCGCTTCATTTATTAAATTTGAAAACATGCTGAGAATATCCCTTTGAAATGTAGTAGGGGAATTGCATAGGCCAAAGGGTAAAACTATGTAGGAAAACGTTCCCTAAGGACAGGTTAAAGTAGTTTTGTCTTGGTCTTCAGGGGCAATCTGAATCTGATTGTATCCACTGAAGTTATCCAAGAAAGAAAAGAATTTCTTTCCTACTAATGTATCTAATACCTGGTCAATGAATGGAAGGGGAAATTTATTTCTTTGTAATATACACAAATCCTCCACTTTCCATTCTTCTTCAGCACCACTACAAGTGGAGAGACCCATTTACTATTGGAGATAGGATAAATAAAGTTTACATCTAAAAGTTTTCTTAGTTCAGCTTTCACAATGTCTTTTACTTGAGGGCTAAGTCTTCTTTGGGGTTGGCGAACAGGACTTGCATCCTTTTCTGTATAAATGTGGTGTGTACATAATTGGAGATCAATTCCCTTCATGTCTAGATAATCCCATGCAAATTCTTCCTTGTATTTTCTCAGTAGTTGGATTAGCTTTTCTTCTTGTTCAGGAGTCAGGTTACTATTAATGTTTAAAGTTTTTCCTGGCTCAATCTCTACAGTTTTGCTATTTGAAACAGAGGTAGTAGGTATTGTTTGATCATGAGTGTCTTTGAGAGGATCTTCTTCTAATTCATTATCAAATGCTGCCTCTATCATGTGACATTGTATGTGGGATATGTCTTTAGCTTGGTTAATAAAGTTGTTAATAACATCATCCTCTGTTTGATCTTTGAAATCGAGGGTATCCTCTATAGTTAATGGGGATGTAATACTTTCGGTAAGGTATGATATAGGATGTTTGTTAGTTTTTATTATTGTGACACTTGGCTAGGCTGGAGGGTATAAGGCTAGATTTTTGATATTATCCCCTCTAGTTATGGTCATACTGCCTTGTCAGCAGCCAATGTAAGCATCAGCGGTCACAAGCCAAGGTCTGCCTAAAATTAATGGATGTCCATCAAGTCAGTTTTTGGGGTTTATTATCAGAAATTCAGTAGGATATTCCCCGGAATCAATAGATACCACAACATCATGTAGTGTGCCTTCAGGCCTAACCACTGATCAGTCAGCCAGTTCCAATAAAGTGGAAGTCGGTTCTACTAATGTAATGCCTAATTTTTGACAAGTGGTGGTTGTTAAGATATTAATTGTAGCCCCTAAATCAACTAAAGCATTTGAAAAGGTTTGTCCATTGATTTGTACTATCACTATTGGATTTCCTAGGTCTTCGTATTTCACAAGTTCTTCTCTACCTGATAACAGGTCAGATAAGGTGCCATTGCCAACTACTTGGACTATTGGGTTATTTGTTATTCTCCTCCTTGGTTTTTTTATACATAGCTCTTTGATGGTCTTTGCATATATTGGGATGTCTTGGATAGCTTGGAGGAGTGGGACTTTTATGTACAGGGTCTTAAGTTCTCCCAGAATATCAAAATCAGGATGTTCTATAGGTCGCAGTATAATTAATCGTTCTGGGAATGGGGGAGAAGATGTGGTTGCTTGGTCATGAGTCTGTTTTCTAGCTACATCTTCTTCTTGTATGGTTGTTCTACAAGTAACTGATTTTCAACATGAACATTTTTATCTCCCTCGGTCTCTGTAATGCGCCCAGACCTGAATTGAAGGTCATTGCACTCCCTTAGATCAGTTTCTAGCTCGGGTGTTTCAATTCTTTGAACAGATTGGACCAGTCTGTTATTCGGGTTTGGGTTGGGCTGGGTTGGGAGTTGCAGTCTTAAATTGCACTAGGGATTTTGTTGTAGTGCTAGCAATGTACGTTGAGGGAGTGGAATGGTTCATACTGCTTGATTCATTGGTCTTTGTCAGTTTGTCTGCCAGGCTTGACGCTGCGAAGTGGGAGGGGACCATTGTGCTGGATACGCATTGTTTTGCCAATATGATTGAACGTAGGGAAAATTTGGCCAATTAGATTGGCTTACTTGATTTGGCCACGACGATGATGAAGGAAATGGTTGTTGTGACCAAGTTGAGAAGGGAGGTTGATTTTACCACATTGTATTATATTGCTGAGCATGATATTGTGGAGGCTAAAAAAGAAGCTGGATCAGGGAAGATACCTGATTGTTGTGGCTGCCATTGATGGCGCTGATTAAGTAGGTACACTGGTTCTGGTTCTTCTTCCGCTTCTTTGTATACCGCTTTCAAACCAGGAAGTGAGGGACAACTTTCTGTAGAGTGGTCTTTTGTACAAATGGCGGAAACTTGAACTGTATCTAATGGGCACTCTTTGTGGCTATGTTTCTTTCTGCATCTAGGACAGAAGATTGCCAAATTTTTCTCTGTCTATGCTTGTTTCTGCTTGGCTTGCATAATATCGAGCTGCGTTGTCAGAGTCCCCAATATGTCAGTTTTGAAATTTTCTAATAAATTTCCAATTTTTGCACGAGTTACTCCTTCTGCAGAGGTCTTGTTATCCCTTTTAAACCTGTCATGTTCTTCTGGTTTTAGCCTTGTGCTTCCTCGTGAGCTCCTGATACATAAATCAATGACGTTAGCAAAATCTTCTTGATAGATGTCTCCTTTTCCCATAATATTCAATATTTCAATCCATTGTTCCTTCATACCTTTAACTAATGTTGTTTTTAATACATTATCAGGTAAAGGTAATGATGCATAAGGAGATCTTTGAAGATTATACTGAAAACGTTCAACATATTCTTCTAGTGTTTCATTACATCTAGCTATCATCTAAAATATTTCATCTCTTAACTCTCTAGATCTACAATAATCTTGATATTTTTTTAGGAAAGCATCTTTCATCTGTTCCCAGTCATTTATAACACCTCCACCCAACCCCATAAACCATCGTAAAGCAGCTCCTTTCAATGTAGAGGGAAATAATTTCATCTTTTAGGGATCGGTGGTATAGTCATATCCTCTACACAACATGTCCAATTCAAACAAAAATGCATCTGGGTCTTCCGATGCTAGGCCATGAAATGTAGGGATATGCTGGAGAGGAATTGCCTTCATAGGTGCATTGACTGCAGTATCTACAATGGGATATTGTAGTGTGGAGGTTTGAGTGTTTGGCAGGTTCTGGCCATTTGGTCAAATATGTGCCAATAACCTTCCGGGATTTCTAGGAGGGTATTCTTAGGTTGGCTAGATAGAGCAGGGTTGGCCTTAATAAGAATGGCCTTAACAACACTTCCTTTGTCTGGGATTATGAGAGTTCCTAATGTCTGGGGGGATTTTGGCTCTTGAGGTTCTTCAACTTTGTTATGAATGATTTTTACAGCACTTCCCTTATCTGGGCTACTTAATGGCTAAATTACTCCAAGAGGAGATCTTGGTTCTTCAGTTTCCCCTGTTTCTCCTCTCCCTTCACGGAGATTACTAAGGTTCCCTTCTTGCAATGATTTTGGGCTAGAATTCTCAATTTCTTGAAAATCTTGATCCTCAATTTAGCTGTGCACCTCAGCAAAGGCTACAGATGGTGACCTTGTGGCCTGAAGGGAACTAGTAGGTTGTCTAGAAGCAACTTTTTGAGGTCCTACTAAAGGCTAAGATTCTGCTTTTTTAAGGATTTCATCTATAAAGGTCGATCAGCCAAGGGTGAACGACAACTTAGCTTTATCAGGCTTGGGTAGTGGTTTAGGATTATTTTTAGGCCTTTTCTGCTTAGTCATGCACACAAATAAAATATTGATTTCTACCCAAAGCAACAACAAATCTGCAGGAAAGCGGGCAAGGGAGCAAGGGTATTACATGCTCCGTACACAAGTTCTTACCTTCCATTTTTAAAACCCAATTCCATCCTAGCAGGTAGTTACGCTATCTTTAAAGAAAAAATTGGCTACACTCTTCCTCGGCAACAACACAAAAATGTCAAGCAGTAAAAGTGGTCCTTTTCACCTCTAATTACCCTACATTAATTATCAATCCAGGTATGATTTGTTATCTCAAAGAGTGTACTCAGTTTGAGGCGGCCATTTGTCAGAGTAATGCTAGTAGTATAGTGCCTTAAATACAAGAGTAAACAGATGCTTGGAATAAAATCTACTTACAATTAAAGAAGCTTAACACTCTGAGACTTAAATCATTCACTCAGACAGCTACATCAATTTATCAGTCAAAGGTGCAGTAATGGTAACTCTTCCCTTTGTAAACTGATGCAATTAAAAAGCAATCAAGGAGAAGATCATCAATCTAGGAACTGTACAGCAATAGTCAATGTTCACTACAGTTTTAGATCATTCTGTCACACCAAAGCAATGATAATTCAAATAATAGGAAATGGAACAACAACTAATCTATTTAAGAAGATTGAACAACAAATACTTAACCTATGGAAATGAATGAAGCAGTAATTGTAATCTACAAGAATCAAGCAACAATCTTTACTTCAGAAATAATTTGAACAACAAACAAAAATGGGATAGCAAACTAAATTAAGTTATGGAATATTGAACAACAACCTAAACCAAATCAAATATTGCACACAACACTTCTATATTGAAAGAAACAGTAATATGAGTTTCGGCATAACAATTATTAATCACGGTTATGAAGAAACAGTAATTGTGGTCACTATGGAACAACAATCCCAAATGAATAGCAATCACGTTTAGAAGTAAACCGTAGATAAATACACAACAGTACCGATTTATGAATACAAAACACTATTACTCTGTAAATGAACAGTAATGGTAATCTGTAAGGAACAACAATGTTATATGATAATATCAATCTGTTAAAGGAATGACAATATGATATAACTTTAGAACGAATCACATAACATTCCAGTTGCAGAGGATAACCTTACTATTCAAATATGAATGAAATATAATAGAGCCAATACATGAAATAATAAGGAACAACATATTACTGGACAAAGAAGATACAAGAAATCAAACCACACATGACTTGGAATCCATAATTAATGGTACAGGAAGCAAGTGATCCACCAGGGCCGTGCCCTTAGCCTCCAGGGACGCACTTCTTATGATTACTCCAGAATCACAGATGGAACGGAAACAAAATTTATGTATTAGGCATCAAAACAGAGTTACAGTAATTGCTCTTTTAAAGAGAGTCAATGATCAAAGTTTAAGTTACAAGAGTGAATTTCATAAAAAGAACAATAGTTTACCCCTTGGGCTAGCAATGTTGTCCCTTCTTATAGTAGCCGAGTGGAGATATCAACGATACAAAGAATTGTTAAGATAGCGATCCCTCAGGATCAAAGGATCCTGAGGGATTCGCCATATTGTTAGCTCTCAGTTATCTTCTTGTTCTCTTGCACCGATTTGGTATCTCCTCTTCCTTTTCCTGGCTTATATGCTCCAATCTGGATTGCCTTGTTTAGATGTGGTTCCCTATTAAAGGGACAACAGTTAATTTCATCTTGTCTTTTCCTTTGGAATGGCAATCTTCCGTTTTATTCTTTCTCTGCATAGAAAAAGGGTAATTATTAGTCATTTTACATTGCACACAAATCTTCTAAACTTTATCATAATCTTTCACCATATACCTATTTAATAATGTAAAGAAGTTATGAATTTAAGGAAAGGATGACAAAATAAGTGGTAATTACATACCTTCTCTAGTGCTCAACAGTTATTGCTACAACACCCTCTAAATTTTTGGCCTACAGTAAAATTTGAAGCCTATCTTGGTCTTGTATATTATCTTCGCAAACATTGAAATCCATTCCATGTGTTTTCTTTATGTGTTTTGGCCCCTTTTGCAAGAAAGGAAAAATGTCAACTTTTAGCATGTTAGTTGTCGCACAATGTGTATAATATTTTTTGGTTGTTTCAATGTGTTATATTTGTGAAAATGAGTTTATATAACCATTTAAACATTTGTCACACTAATTTCCAAAGTTTGAAGCATTGTCGCACATGTGTCACCAGAGTCATCGCAAAGTGTATCTTTTGTGGCACACTTGTCATAAGTCATCGCAAAATTGTCGTATTGAGGGAAGAGTCTTATTCATATGTCTTGGATGATATAAGTTTTTGTTTCGCTAAGTGTTCTAAGTTTGTGATGATAGTCAATTAATACCACTATTCACATCGGCTCACTGATGCCAAACTTAGCCACATTTTAGAAATTTCCCAGCAAGTTAGCCTAATCTAGCCTTCCCCAACTACACATTGCTTAGTTCCAACCCTCAAGATGTAGTATATTGACCCTCGACACTGTGAAATGTGCAATTAATTCCTCCTAGGATTGTGCATTGTCCAATTCCAATTCTCAACACTGAACCTTGGCCCCTAGAATTTCACAATCTAACACTCCTGCCTGGCCAAAGTACTCATTATGCAGTCTCAGAGATCAATCTCAAATATTGAGCTCCTACGTAGTCCAATTATGCAATCACTAGGTATTGTGTGCCTCCTAGAACTATGCATTTCACTGAAAAAATGTAAAACTCATGATCCTAGCTCACTGAGTCCAAAAATTGTGCAATATGTCTACCTAATCTGGCTTGAACTGTGAATTGTTCAATCTCAAGGCTCAAGTTTCACCCTTAACTACCTAAGTTGTGAAATTGTGCAGTGACTAAGCCTTTCCCTCAGCCTAGAACCCAGTTCTAGCTCAGTTAGTGGATCGACATGCACTATCTTAGACTAGGGGTTTATGAAACTGATGTCATCTCATTATGAGTGAATTGAAGATGTAAGTACTCTATCACACCATGACAGGATGATGAAGAAGGATATGGAAAAGGGAAACATGTTGAAAGACATATTTTTAGCTGATTATGCAAGTTGATCAATCAAAAGAAGACAAAAGGGACACCAGTTTGTGACCACATCTCAAGATTTGATATCATTGAAGACTTCTTACCTCTAATCCATCAGGAGGTGGATAGAAAATCATCCACAAGAAGACATGTAGCAAGCAACAATAGAAGTGGCTTGACATTTCCATGTCATCAAACAGTCCATGTCAGTAGTGTCATGTCATGTCATGTCATGATTTGTCATATGCCACATCATTATTGTGGATTATGTAGTTATCTATTCAAAATGTATTGTAAAGTGGAAGTCCAAAGGAAACATATAGAATTTCAAGTGTCATGTAATGTCAAATAGAAATAGGAAATGAAATAGTCATGGGGGTAGTAAAAGAGTCACAATGAGGTGAAGAATCACCCCATTAGTTATATATCCACCCTCATTGTATGAGCAAAGGAATTTTCACCTTGGATCCTCCAACAAGGAGTTACAGAGACAAGCTAGTTCTTTTGAGAAGTATGGAGTGGCTCCAATGCTCCACTATTGGAGCTAGTGGTGTTCAATGTATACATGTGTCTTGGAATTTTTACTTAATATTAGAAGCCGCATGGACAACATGTTCTTCTTGAATGGATTGTGAATATTTATAAGACTATTATGTGGATGTTTGTAATTCATGCTTGCTTTCATCTGTGCTAAATTAGTTTAGTTATTTCAGTTATTTTAATACTTATCATATTGGGAATGTGATTTAATGGTTCCTATTATTGTCACACCCTTCTGGGCTATTGTGCTAGATACTAGACAAATCTTTCTTATTCATTAGTTTTAATGATTGTTGCATCTTTGTGGACTATTCCACTAGATGTTAGACATATCCTTCTTGATTGTGTGTATCTCTACTAGGGTGGTACTATTACCTCTCTCATAGAGGCTCACTTTCTTTTCTCCCTCCGTAGTAGAAGAACCTTTACACACTTACAACCAAACAGTCACCAGACACACTCACTTGCATTTCAAAGGAAGATTTGCATTCCTCTCTCTTGCTGATAGTTAGAGCCAAGGAAAATATTTCAGAAACTAGAAACTAGGCCATCTTTTGGATGGGGCTCCTATCCCAAACAATGTGAGGTATGATTGGTACCACATATGGGGATACCCCTTGAATGTTGGTGGGTCCAACACCGTAAAAATTTCTATCCCTAGAAGGAGGGAAGCCAGATTTTTATGGATGATAACCTCACCCACCCAAATCCTACTTTTTTTGCTCAAGGAAGTAATATTCCCACCACCTCACCTCCTCCTATTCTTGAAGTTGGTGATTCCTCTCTACCCGGTATTAGACATACTTATGAAATATCTTACGACCAGATCTACGCCACCTACCCTATCACCCGTACGTTTGTAAGAGCTATTGGAATCCTATGTGGAGTACATAATCTTCTGTATTTTCCAAATAAGAATATCACCACCCCTATTGGGATAGTGGTTTCAACATTTGAATATTTGGTTCTCGCCACCCTTGAAGAGTTGGCAAACACTATAGAAAACGTAGAGAAACCATAGAAACCTCCATCTTTTAATAGTGGTGACACGACAACATTGTACTCTCAGACGATACCTTTTGGAGGTTGGGAAGTGAATAAGAACAAGAAGATCCATAAGATTATAACAAAGAGGAGGAAAATAGTGACTAAGATATGGCAGACGAAGATCTTGATTAGATGGCTCAGGACCCACTTGCGGCGTTGGGTGTGTTACACAAGATGCCGAGGCACCCAGAGAAGTTGTTGACAAAGTATGACCCTGACAAAGTAGTGAAGGTGGAGTACCACTTGGACAACTTTTACCTTTATTCGCAAATTATTTAGGTACATTACGATGATGTTGCATGTATACTTTTTCCATGTACCTTAGATGGCAGAGTAGTTGTATGGTATCACAACCTTCCTCTGAGCTCAATCCAGAATTGGAAGGGTTTTAAGTAACTATTTCTTCAGATATTTGTTGATGATAAAACCCCCGCCATGTTATTAAGAGAGATGGATAGTATTAAGATGTAGCAGAAAGAGAAATTGAAGGATTTCAATCAAAGTTTTAATCATATATTGAATAGAATTGTCGTAGACACAAAACCTCATGACTCCATCACTATTGATTATTACACATTTTCCTTACCAACAGGCATCGCTTAGTTTGTGAAAAGAACTACAAAGGCAACATTAGATGAAAATGACAAAGAAGCGATCTAAATTGAAAAGGAAATGTGCATGATTAGATTCATCATACATGATGAACAAACAAAGGACTCCAGTGACACGGATAGAAGGTATAATTCCTTTGTAAGTAAGGCCAAGGCAAATGAAGCAACTGGTCTTGAGAGCTTGACTCGCACCATGAAGTCTTTATCCAATGAATTGGAAAATCTAAAACAAAGGTCAAGCCAAACCACCATCAAAAGAAAGAATCCTAAATTTATCTTTCTATGGAGGGATGCCAACTCCAGCAGTAGCAACAACCAACCACCTCAATTTGCACAGATCTTGAACATTGTGTTCAATGTTGAGAGTATGAGCATGGACCAATATTGTTTGTTTAATCAAGAGTATAATTAAGAAAAAACATGCCCATAATGGAACAACAACATGAATGCTCTTATTTCTCATTTCATTAATATAGTACTTTCAGATGACTAGACTAATCTAGTGGAAGAGAAGGAATAAAATGTTGTTTCCGAAGAAACTATGAATGTTGGACACACACTAAATACACTTAGTTTTGTTTTTGTCGCTGAGAGGAAGAGTGTCAAAGAAGAACCACTGAGTGAGGCCCCATCCCAACAACAGAACACTCTATACAACTTGAGTATGAAAGGACTGGCCTCTACACATTAGTTGATGGAAAATAAATTGAAAGATCATTTGTTGAGGAAGATCACGTTACCCATAAATTCATCCCAGAACACTTAGAGAAAGTATGGAAATGTGGCTACAATGAAAAATACTTCCGCAAGCAACAAAAGCAATCCCATCATTTCAGAAGTAGCAGATAAAGTAATTCCACCAAACACTTCGACAATGTCTCCCACACTAGATTATAACATAGTGGGTGGCATGAAGAAATCTCGTGTGAATATCTCACTTTTTAAACGAACAAAGATCGTGAGCCATTAGGAACTTCTCTTCCACACACTGGAACAATCCACCTCAAGTAAGGATGCTTCTTCATAGAAAGGATATGGTAGTCTCTTTGGTTCCATGGAATCTGCACTTAACGCTTTAACATTGGATGCAAATACACTCTTCCTTCCATTTTTGTTAACATTTGAAATTTTCAATTTTAATGTTCACAATTGCTTGGTCGATTGTGGTGCATCTATAAACGTAATTCATTTATCTATAGCAAACAAAATCAATGGAAAATGGGATAAAATAGATGCTTATATCATTCAGTTGGACAATACTCTTTTCCATCCTATTGGTGAAATCATAAATGTTCTTATATGCTTATCATCCAACCAACTATTCACTAATCTATAAATATAGTAAATGTGGACATTCTAGAATCATATGGTGTATTACTAAGCAAAGATTGGTGCAACAAATTATAATGGAATTTTTCTATAGACTGGTCAAAATTATAGCTTCCATACAAGGGTAGGAACAATCAAATCTGGGTTAACATAGAGCCTCACATGAAACATATTGTCACTCCCTTCGAAGGTAAAAATGAGCTACTTTCCTTCGCAGATCTTATATTTGGAAAATTCTTCTTAGAAACTGATATGGGGTGCTACCCTACTCAGCCATCCCCAGTCCCACCTGACACATAGTTGGAACTCCTTCCTAGTCCAACTAGCTAAAATGAAATTTGTATTGTAAGTAGTAATAGTAGTAGTAGTACTAGTGCAACACATAGTCCTTGTACATATGATGTTTGGACATTATATTTTGATGGTTTGAAGATGTAGGAGGGATGTGGAGATGGTTGCATTTGATTAGATCCATGACAGAGAAAACATTAGATCTACAGACGCTTGCAATTCATGTGCAAAAAATACAACGTGGAATATGAAACACTGATTTTGGGCTTACAAAAGCCCATCGACCTCAATGTTGGAATTCTCAAAGCAATAAGTTACATAGAAATCGTTGTACAACAGGTACATGATACTATACATTGTGTGTCACCTAATATAAAATTTTATCAATAAGAGGTATGGCATTTGATTTCTCATTTCCAAGATTTCAATATCATTTATGTTCCTAGGATGCATAATGTGGCTGCGAATGCGATGACAAATTCTGCTACTAGGTTATCATTGCTTAGGGAAGGATTTTCTATAGAAATTATTTATAAGCCTTCCATCCCCGACAATATTAATAATTTGTGTGTTTTCAATTATGACCAAAATATACTGCACTTTATGGTGAATTCCCATGTATTAAATTATGCAGCTATCAACGAAGATGAACACAAGAGAGAGTTTGAGGATGTAGCCCTCATAAAGAAAGAGAACCCCATGCTAAAAGGCGTGGTATCATTGGAAAGGTTGTATGACTTGCAAAACTGCTTCATAGGGCTAGTTAACACAAAAAACCATAGCTCAACATTGTGGCACGAGAAAATAAATCTTGGAATAGAAAAAGATCTGAATTTAGTTAATCTCGGTACTTGCTCCACACCATAGGAGTGGCAAGCTTTGATCGTGTTATTCAGGTAGTACAAATATGTTTTCACATTGATGTATGATGAGCTCAAAACTTGTGAAACATGAACAATCCACCGTCTAAATCTGATTAAGGAAGGGACCAAGCCATTCCAATAGAAGTTGTGAAAGGTACATCTGACACTTGAGCCTCTGATTCAAAAAGGCCTAACGAAACTGTTGGATGCTTGAATCATATATAAAGTGTGACATTCGACCTAGGTATCAAATCTAGTCCCAGTAAGAAAGAAGTCCAGCGAAATCTGCTTGTGTGTTGATTTATGCAACTTAAATTGCACATCAAGCAAAGATAAATACCTTGTTCCATCTATGGAACAGATACTATAGATAGTATCAGGGTCGGATATGTTTTCTTTTCTAGATGGGTATTTTGGTTACAAGAAGATTCTGGTCAGGGAAACTTTTATGGGCTAATATTCGTAGGTAGGCTAATTTTCCATGCTTTTTCCATAAAAAAGATCCACCAATTTCCATATTTTTCTAAAACGATTCACCCAAATTGTATATTACACCGTTATATTCCTCAAAAATTTCCAAAATATTATATCTACTAATATAAAATCATTGGAAATCTAAATATTTCTACAAAAATATCACCAAAAGTTTTACAATTTGCATATTAGGGACTATTAAGATTTGCCAAGGTTTCAAAACTTTAAGATAAACTTCCATCCTTGAAATTTTCTTTGGTTCTGGTCTTAGAGCCTGCTAGACTTAAGACAACATTTCACATGAGGTGGGGTATGTTCACATTCAGAAGAATGCCATTTGGGCTAGTAAATGGCATTATGACATTCCAACATGCAATGGACATTGCATTTCTCAAATCGATTAGTTAGAGCATAGTGGTCTATTTGGACGCTGCTACGATGTTTTCCAAGAAAATATCTAACCACCTACGCCATTTGAAAAAACAATCGAGCGATGTTAGAAACATGGGATATCCCTTAAATCCAAGAAGAGTATTTTTGCAGTATGTTATCATATTTATTTAAGTTTGAAATTTTTTAATGTCAACAATTAAATGTTAGCGATTTTTTTTTAATAAATAGGAAACAATGCTAATAATGGGACTATCAACACTTTTTGTGTTCAGAAAATTATTCGAGGAATACGCTAACAACAAAAGTGTTGATGCTATCGGGTATTTGCTGATAAATTGACTATCAAATTCTTTTGTGAGTTCAGTAAATTTAAAAATGGGCTCAAAACAAGAGTGTTAGTGTTATCATGTGTTTGAAAATAATAAAAAAGAAAAATGCACTGACAATGGGAGTAGCAGCACATTTCTCTAAAAATGGTTAGTTAAAATTCTGTTTTTTCCTATACAACACAGTAATGTTCGACAATCTTTCCAAAAAAATGAGAACAAATTTTTTAAAACCCAAAGAAGCGTTTGTCCAAAACAGACCCATTTAAAGCAGCCTCTCTCATTTTTCTAACATCTATCATAATTTTTTATTTTTGAAGGGATCATTGGACCCTACTTTTCAGGATTTTGTGAGGAAAAAGCCTATGGATAGTTGTTGACTTGGATGCCACCTCTCTAAATTCGACTTGCTAATCCTTATCTTGTTTCCAGGAAAACTAGTGTCTATATGATCTGCTAGTCCCACTAAGACGGGCAGCTATCTTAGAAATAAACAATTCAAAGTAACTTGTGTTTTCCTTTATATATGATAGATAAGAGAGAAGTAGAGAACACCAACCTGAACCTTTCACTTGGCTCCTTGCTCATTTCCTCTCTCCTTTGATAGAGCCTACCACTCCTTTCTCACTTATCTCGCTTTAAAGAACACCTATAGAGGCAAAGCAACAGAACACCATCAAAGCATAGAGATCTATAATACCATAAACAATGCAGAAGAGAAGTACATTAACCATACAATTTCATTTACAAAGAGCAAGATTCAAAAATACACAAGTATATGGAGGAAAACTCAAATAAATTTATTGATATTAGAAGTAGAAGAGAGGATTACAACCCAGCTGTCTGATCCAGCATCATCCTCCCAGAATGAAAACCCTCTTCACCTCATGAAAAGCAAGATCACCCAACAATGCAATGTCTCAAAGAGAAACCAACAACATTTCCTTACAAATTACAAATTTCCAGCCTCTAGATCTCTGTGATGAGGGATCCATTTATAGATATTTGTAGGGGGTGAGTCAGCTTCTGGGTTTTTGATTAGTGTCATTTCACTGATAGTTCTTGGTTCCACTTGGAGATTTCATGATCTCTTACTCATCCCTGGGTGAATTCAGAGAGGCAAGTGTCACACGAGAAGTTTCTAGAAGATTCCCTGGGTTTCCACTTAGCAAAATGCCTTTGCCATTTGTCTACTCTCACCCATTGCACCCCACAGAAGGCTCCTTTAGTATGCATGGCACCTGGCTGGTGTAGTAGTCAGTATGCATCACACTCTCAACATGGAACAGTCTGTATGGTCCAGTTTTGGCCAGTTCTGAGTGGTTTTTCAGGTGGAACTTCTGGGAAATGATATAATCAGTTGACCATGATCCTTTAGGGTGTGAAACAACACTTTTAGGGGTTTAAGAGCCCTTGGTTTATCGACATATGTGATTGGGGTTGCAGTGCCCAAATATGTCTATAACAGTTGCCGCCTAAAGCATGAGGTCGTAAATCCTCTGATGTCGAGTGAAATGCTTTATCATGAGGATCCGAGGTTTTTAGAACTGGAAGGTGACCTGTATAAAATACAATACAATACATTATCTTCATATTATTTTCATGATCTAGATGAGGCGGGCATTCCCATGCTCAGCTTTATAAATTCATTTTCATGTACATAGGACAGACAATCGTCTGTTGTTGCAGACTGGTGATTCTTTTAGAGCCATCATCCCTTAGCTTGGATGATCATCTGTGTAGCTATGGTGTACATTTGATGTCTTTATTTTCTTGAATATATCACAGCCTGGACGGATGAAATTAGATCCGGGGTCTTCAAACTCATTCAATCTTTGCTCGATGTACAAATCAATCCATGTGAAAAGATGTTCTGATGTCGAACATGGAAAGACATCGCTTGATTACCAGCCAATGATGTAAGTTGTTAACTGGTGCGAGAGGAATCATCCATAATGATAATGACTGTCAAGGTACTATAGTACAATTCACATGGTGTGAATATATGAGTCGATGTCAAACACTACGCAAAATCTTTTGGTCGAAGGCCATTGATGTAAACATGTTACCGGAAGTGAGAAACTTGCCATTGAGGCATGCAAGCTTCAAAGTACTGAAAGGGTTGTTCCTAACTCAACTTCTTGCATAATGAGCTGATGTCGACAAGAAGTGACCCATTGTAAGAGGGCCTTAATGAATCCCACATCTACAACACAAAATGAAGCAAATGATTTTGTGGAGGTGAAAACGATCTGATGATACAAGGTTTAGGAATGGTGGTCATGAAAAATAGAGAGTGAAGGTATTGCAGTGGATGAAGCATTAATTGGGTTGGTGAATTCTCTGAATGACTTCTCTTGAACATATCAGCGACACTGAGATGGATTGGTAGCGTTAACCCCAAGAATGGATGGTACATAGGACCAATGGTGATGTGACCGGTGAATGGAATAACCCAACCCCACTCAATCATGGTGATGGAGTGAAAGTGACATGTTCAAGAGTGACCTGCTACCAATGAAGTTCTTGAAGTTTTCTTCCATTTTTCCCCAGTCATTACTAACTAGTACCTCTTTATTTTTGTCAAGCTTGAGGAGGATAAGATATGCTTGTTCTATAATTTGCCCTTCTGGAAAACCTATCGCTATGTTTTAGTGAGCCTAGCAACAGTGAAACTCCCTCTTGTCCGGATGGACATGTTTTTCACTATTGAGTTAACAAATTTAACGACAAAGATAACTCAGTCCTTTTCATGTTTATAGAGCTTGAAAAGAGATGGAAAGGAAACTCCAGTAGTCCTTTTTCGTGGCATAATCCCTTAATTCTAAAAAAGTATAAAATAATACAAAAGGAATGACTTTTTCAATAGCTTTAGCGAGCTGAAAAAGAGAAATGCTCGATCTTTTTGTGGAATGATCCCTCAGGTCCAAAAATATTAAAATGTAGAGGAGGGATAGTGCTTCCCCTTACTTTAATGAGTTGGAAAGGCCAGTAGCTCGACAATCTTTTCATATTTTAAGAGTCGAAAAAGAGCTTAAAATAGACTAGTTTTTGAGGAATGAGTGATGTTTTCAGGTAGCAACTGGTTCCATGTAAGTTTGGAACTTCTCAAACATCGCAGTGTAACGAGGGTGGCTAATGGAATCACTTGTTGCAGCTGTTCCTCAAAAGGGTAAACAATCAAGTGGAGGCATATGATCGGCAAAAACAATGGAGGTGGCGTTAAGAACACAACCAAGGCTCAAAAGGCTGATAGCAATGCAATCACAAAGGTTATTTACCAAGGGTGGATTCATTTTTTAGTGAGCTTGAATCTTTAGAAACTATGCTTAGTGGCAGGTTTATTTTTTAATGAGCTTGAACCCTACGGTAACATTGCTGAATACAGTTGTCTTTCAAAATCTCTCTTATTAGTAGGTTCATTTTTTAGTGAGCTTGCCCCATGCGAAACTTTGCTCATTTCCTTTTGTATGCAGGCTAGAAATGACCAACTATAGAACTAAATACACTAAGAGTTAATGAATCACTGAGGTTAGGTAGGATAGTTTAGAAAAAAACGTTTCCTTTGCTTTGCCTATGCGTCGCCAACAAAGGTGAATGGTGGATCAGACCAATCACCTAACCTAAGAGATTGTTACTAAGATTTAATCTAAAACACTACAAGGTTAAAGTTACACTAGTCGCTTTTCACTTGCATAAAAAAGGTTTGCATGCCCCCAGGTATAAAGAAAAGTAGAGTTTCCAGGTCACTGTATGGAATTCCTTGCATTTAAGTAAGATTGTTTCATCCGTGGAGGAGAAAAAACACTTCCTTGGCTTTGTCCATCGAAATAGACAAAGGTGAATGGTGTGAGATTCCAATCACATAACCTTCAAGTTTCAGATTGATACTCAAATCCTATAAGGAAATGATGTTTCAGATCAATCATATTTCAGACTGATACTCAAATCCTACAAGGAAATGGTGTTTCAAATCAATCATATACCCTACGAGGAAATCTATCCTTTCAGCTGGGTTTGCCTACCGAAGCAGAGTAGGGTGCATGCCCCCTAAGTTTTGTTACATTCACTGAATTACTCCCGGTAATTACGTGGATGAACTAGTGGTTGAAGAGACATTCCTTGTGCAAAGAGACCATTTAGGGATGGTGTTTGACTCATAGCCATGTTTCAACTGGGAAATGAAAGTTGGTCGATGAGTTGCACCATTCTGCCTTCATGCAGGAAACACATCACCTGAAAGAGTGTGGAAACAATAGATCCCGTGTTGTAAACATAGTCATGCCCAAGGAGTAGATTGTAGTATAGTGGCCCTTGGACTACCATCACATTCAAATGAATGGTTTTCCTTCTTAAAGATATAGGCAAATTTGGAAGGATCCCTAATGGTCAACTGGTTCCTTTGTTGAAGCCTGAAAATTTTCGATTCTTAGGCAGAAGCGATGGAGAACCAAGCGCTTTCGAAGAAGTTGAGGAAAGGATACTCACGAAAGCCCCTTCATCTATGATAACGCCAGACATGATCATTCTATAAACTTGTACTATGATTTGGAACAGTACATTAGATGGAAGGTGGGGTCTTGCTAGTAGATTCCAATCGAAGGAAGCAACTAGATTGCTTGGAGGGGGGACCGAATAAACGGCTAGATGAATCTCTTGAAATGGGGAACTTCCCTCCTATGGTAAAGGAACAGGTAAATTTCCTCCATGTTCATCAAACTCTATGTTAACAAAAAGAATTTGAACGGTGTCATCCTCATTCTCTTTGGAAATTGTATCATCTGAAGGTGGACCTTCTGAAGGCAAGACCGGGTCGGCTACGATCCCGACCTGTTGGCTTTGGTCCAGTATGGACTCAAAAGGTTTTATTTCAATGATAAGCATTTCGACTAAGAGGTATGTCAGTCAAATTTCAGCTAGCGATGGACTTGGTAAGAGTTTCTTATATCTAGGTGGAAGCCGCTATGGTGAAGCAGGATGGTTATGTAAGATTCTCTTGGCCTCAACTAGAAAAGGACATTAGTGAAGGTGGTGGTCTTCATCGCATAATTGACATGGAATTTTTACCTTTACTTTCTATCCAGGAACTTCATTTTGACTAGTCGATGGTGCGTTGTCAACATGATCGCCAGAGGTTGATGACACCAGATGGTGCGCACGGGGAGACCATTCTCTCAAGATTCATAGAATATAAGGAAAATCTCAATGAAAATGGATTCCTTTGCACATTAGACAAGGATATTTAGGAGATTTAATGTGTGGATTTTCATTAGATGATTCATTGTTGCCCCCTTGCTTCACTGGCTTCTTCTTATTCTTCTCCTTCCCTTTCTTCTTCTTCTCAGTTGCTTGGTTTTTAGTATCACTAGTTTCACTAAGCGAAGAGGAAGAAGGAGAAGGAGAAACAAACAAAGTGGAAGGTGAGGGAGAAACTCCAGTATCATCCGGTTGCTGATTCGATTGCTGAGGAATTACGGTGTTTTGAATGACAGAGGTTGAGAATAGCCATACTAGTAGGCCAATTGTGATTCCTGGAAGGGACAATGTAGCCATATATGGAGCACCAATATCTCCCCAAGAAGAGAAAGGACTAAGATTCCCCCAAGGGGAAATCCTTGATTGGTGGACTCCATTACCTCAACGTGAGATCAACGAAGGAACAGGGATGTTATTCCGAATTAAATAAATTTTATGACACTTTAACACAACTTGCTTTTTCAATTTTTAAGAGTCGAGAAAAAGCTAAGGGTGACTCTAGTTGCCTTCGATTTTTAATGAGCTTGAAGTGACAAGTGCTTAGATGGACCTTTTCTTTTAGGGAGTCAAAAAGGAACGAAAGTGACTACTCTGGAAATCTAGATAGAGGGATTACCAAACCAATCGCAAAACTGCAATATACACCTTGGTGGTAAATTAAAGAGAAATTACCAAGGACTTTACTTACGGCAGTCAATCTTCCCGAATGTTGTGTTCATTGCATTGCGATCACTAGGGCGACAGACACGGCTTCCTAAGGATAAAGGATATAAGCCTATTGTGGTCTCCCAATATATACTCGACGATACGGGGAGCACAAGTCTGTACTATCACTTGTCGTATCAAAGAGGAGGAATCATCCAACCTTCGATGAAGATGATAGTTACTAGGTTTTACGATGCCAGAATACGTCTCTAGCCTAGACTTCTTAATGTTATGCGTTAGGTTCCAAAGAGTTTTTATGTTCATTGAGGTTTATTTTAGAGTTGATCTTTCTTAGAAGTTTGTCTTTCAAGGTTCACCGTGTGATGTAGATGTAAAATTCCTAAATATGCAATATAAAATGATAAACAGTCGTTTGTTTTCTTTTAGCAATGAAAATACTAGCTTCTAAGGAAAGAAAAGTATGATTCTTTCAACAGAGAGCAGAGAGCACACACTAAATGCACATTTCCTAAATCATTTTCCGCATGCAGTCTAAATGCAAATGCACATGAATGTATTTTTTTTCTGTTTCCTTAATTTGAGAATGCCAAAAAGGAAATCTAAGTATAGATCTGAACTATTTTCTTCAAAGCGACACTTCAACAATTTCTTTTCAAAATGAAAGGAAGACTAAAACGACACTTTCGATTTCGAATGGAAAACTATTTTCGACACTTCAAATATTTACAATTCAAATCAAATACAATGAAAAAAGTACAATAAACTATCTAGAAGAGGAAGACTTTACGACACTCTTCTTCTTGACTCAAAATGACAGTGACGACACTTTTGAATCAAAAGACGACAGTTCAATTAAGCTACTTTTTGCAAAGGAGGACTGTAAATGATGAAAAATACATAAAAAAACATTCACAATTCGTGATCAATGGAGGCTGAATAATGTAAAAGAAGAAGGCTTCAACAATGATACACTGATCATAAGTAGAAAAACTACTGAAATAGAGCTGAAAACAAGGAGGAAAAAACCAAATTCTAGAGATAGAAACAGTATCATTCAATCATCGCACCTATCCTTAAAGTAAATAGGGATGCATCTCACCTGCAACACACGGGACGTGCAATGCATCTAGGCTTCTAGTTATAGAGAGCACGATGGACCAGGGAAGGAAACTGAGCTTGGTTTTTGCTCAAAATTTGCAGCTAAGTTCAGTGATTTAGGCTGAGCTATGATAGACAGTAACAACAAAGTATAGGGGTATGATCTTATGAGGTTAATGAGCTACCACAAGGGCACTTAGGATGTTTGTAAGTTAGATGTTCAGTTCATAAAGCAACCCGGAGATTGACTGAAGCAGCGTTGATCTACTTTGCAGTTGCATAGAAAAAGCAGTTCGAAGGCTAGCTGGCTTAACTTCAGGCTTTGTCTATAGTTTATAAAGCAAACAACAGTAACAAACAAACAAACGATTCGCTCCCTAGTGGAGTCACCATTTTGTTTCCATGAAAACTAGTGTCTATTGGATCTGCTAATCCCACTAAGATGGGTAATTATCTTAGAAACAAACAATTCAAAGTAACTTGTGTTCTCCTTTATGTATGATAGATAAGAGAGAAGCAGAGAGCACCAACTTGAATCTTTCGCTTGGCTCCTTGCTTGTTTCCTCTCTCCTTTGATAGAGCCTGCCACTCCTTTCTCACTTGTCCCACTTTAAAGAACACCTGTAGGGGCAAAGCAACAAAACACCATCTAAGCATAGAGATATATACTACCATAAACAATGCAAAATCAGAAGTACATTAACCATACAATTGCATTCACAAATAGCAAGATTCACAAATACATAAGTATATGGAGGAAAACTCAAATAAATTTATTGATAGTAGAAGTAGAAGAGAGGATTACAACCCAGCTGTCTGATCCAGCATCATCCTCCCAACATGAAAGCTCTCTTCACCTCATGAAAAGCAAGATCACCCAAAAATGCAATGTCTCAAAGAGAAAGCAACAACACTTCCTTACAAATTACAAAATTCCAGCCTCTAGATCTCTTTGATGAGGTATCCATTTATAGATATTTGCAGGGGGGTGAGTCAACTTCTAGGTTTTTGAGTAGTGTCATTTCACTAATATTTCTTGGTTCCACTTGGAGATTTCATGATCTCTTACTCATCCTTGGGAAAATTCAGAGAGGCAAGTGTCACAGGATAAGTTTCTAGAAGATTCCATGGGTTTCCACTTAGAAAATTGCCTCTGCCATTTGTCTACTCTCGCCCATCACACCCCATAGAAGGCTCTTTTAGTATGCATCACACCTGGCTAGTGTAGTAGCCAGTATGCATCGCACCCTCAGCATGGAGCAGTCTATATGGTCCATTTTTGGCCAGTTCTGAGTCGTTTTTCAAGTGGAACTTCTTTGGAAATGATGTAATCAGTTGATCGTGATCCTTTAGGGTATCAAACAACAATTTTAGCGGTTTAAGAGCCCTTGGTTTATCAACATATGTGATTGGGGTTGCAGTGCCCAAATATGTCTATAAGATATCTCCAACCATCACTCCACAAACAACATGATATTTAGATGCATACAGGATTGGAAAGTTTCATATGCATGTACCTAAGCGATTTATACTGCTATTATTGAATTATTTTAATTATACTACAAAACCTGTTCCGGTTATTGTATTGTTTATATAAGCGAAGCCTGTAGAAGAAGAAAGGGTTGGAATTTGTTTGAGATATAGCATCCTTGTGTATTTTTTAGAATATCATTAATGAAAACAATCTTCATGAGAATTTGCAAAAATTCTCGTGTTTTATTTCCTTGTCTGTCTTTTACTTTGTTTTATATTTCCTCATGTCTAAAAAACTAAGTGTGTCAGATTGAGATTCATATTTTATGCTCCTTTTCATTATTTCTTATGCATTGATAATTGTTGTTCACTTAACACTTACATTAATTTCCTTCATCTTCCTCTAAATCACTTAAGTGTCAAAGTAATTACTGTTTCCATGCTTTTTTCTTTTTCTCAGCGAAATTATGTCTGTATAAAACTTGATTGGGTTAGACTCCATGCCCAATGGTAGTATTTTCACATAGGCCAACCAAATTTCAATCATTCTGTGATAAATCTGGCCATAGAACTCAATTGTAAAACTTCTATTGTAGTGACCTTGAGTAGTTGAGTTTAGGGAGAGATCCCTCTCTAGGTTGAAGGGCCAACTTTCAACATCAAAGAGGTTTGAGGTTACCTTAGAGGTTTCCCCAGAGCCAAGGATTCCTCTAAGAGATAACATAGTGTCTGAGGGTAATTTCTTGGGTTATATTATCATGAAGATTGGGATTAAGTTAGACCTAGAATGGTTCATATATATAAGGAGAATTCCCTTCTCGGTAAGCAAAAAAGTTATGAAATCCTTCCTAAGAATGATACATTTTCTCCGAAAAATTATGTTTGATTATGCTCAGATCACGAAACCCATATTTACCATATCAAGAAGGCTATTGCAAATGCACTTTCTTTATACAATCCATTTTTTAACAAATAATTTATGCTCTACACTTTCTCTCATCATACTTATCTCACCATTTTTCTTACATAAAAGGATGATCAAAATAATGAGCAACCAATATCTTTCATGAGTTCCATCCTTCAAGGACCCACACTCAACTACCTCGCCATTAAAAAATAATCTTATGTAATCTACAAGGAGGTGAATCACTTTCAGACCTATCTCTTGAAAAATAGTTGTATTATATTTGTGTCACACCCAACAATCAAATCACTTTTGTTCAACAAGATCTAGGTGAAAGAAGAGCAAATTGGACAACTGGTTTGCAAGAGTATGACTTAGATTTCAATCCATTTCACATGATCAAGGGCCATGGTATTTGTTGTCTAGCACCATAAGTAGTAGATGCAAAAGAATAATATCCATCTAGATGGGAGCATGACATAGAAATGTATAATGTTGAGTGAGCTTCCCCCACTACCATCACAAAATCTTGGTATGTGTATGTGCACCGGTATCATGAGCATGCCACCATGACCTCTCATTTATCCACATAGGAAAATAAGGAACTCAAGCTCAAAGAACTATCTTAATAGTTGGTGCACGGAGTGATTTTTAGAAATCACCATAACAAATTTCTACTTAGGTGCTTGGAAGCACATGATTCAGAGAAAGTATCATGTGATCTCCATGACAGACTAGTCGGGGGACACTTTGCAGGCGACACAACTACACAAAATTTTATGTCGGTTGATTTGTATTCACCCACATTATGTCTGTACGTGTTTAGTCTATCAAAGGTGTGTTGACAAAGAAAAGAAATTAGCCACCCTATTGTAGCCTATTGCAGTGGAAGAACCATGTCAACAATGGTGCTTAGATGTGATTGGAGAAACATTTCTGCACTTGTCAAAGCAACATCACTACATTATCACCATTATAGACTACTTTAAACAGTGGGTAGAATCAGTTCCACTCAAACAGGTGAATGATTAGGAAATCATCAGCTTCCTTAATAAGAATATCATCTCCAGGTTCGAGATTCCGAATTCACTTGTTTTTGACAATGCAAAGTATATCTCATCGTTAAAATTATATGATTTTGCATTGGAAAATGAAATTGTATTGAAACATTCAGCTAATTATTATCCATAGGTAAATGGTCTTGCTAAGTATACAAATAAGAATCTCTTCCACATTATCATGAAGACCATTTTCTATGATTAGAGGAACTGACACTCCGCTTTGGTGAATGCCTTATGGGCTGAATGAGTAATGCCAAAACCATCTATGAATACATCTCCTTACTTCCTGGTCTATGGAAAAGAATTCATCCTACCCCTAAACATCTACCTTCCTACCCTTCAACTTTCACAGGAATCTCATTGTAAGCCATGCTTATTGGTTCAACGTAGGATAGACACCATTCACAACCTGGAGGAAGAATGGAAAAAAGAAAAAGACAAATTCTCACTTCACCAGAGTCGCATCAAGACGTAGTTCGACAAGAATTCTATTGGAAAGAATGAAGTCAGTGTGGGTGACTTAGTATTGAAGTGCGACAAAGACGACGAGTACAAGGAAAACATGCTAAGTTCCAATCCTTGTGGATCGAACTATTCACCATAAATGAAACATTTGGAAAACACACATATCATCTGCAATCACTAGACGAGAGGATTGACTCTATTCCCATTAATGGACAAGACTTAAGACACTATTTTAAATGATGATATAGGGTTTCCCTACCCTATTTACCTAGTTTATTTTTTTTCTTGTTTGTTTTTTGGTCTTGTTTTGTTTTTGTTTCTATTAATAATTGTCATGTGTGAACGTGTTTTATGACTTATTTCCATGTGGCAAAATTGAAAAGAGCCTTGTGACACCACACCATTTGGATAACTCTTGGTCCTCCTTCCTTGTGTTGGTTACATCTTTTGGTTAAGGACGTTCCAATGGGAAATACGATCCATCTGTAAGGAAATTTTTGTTCAAAACATGATACTTGTGTCTATTCTAGAAACCTTATGCCACACTTGGTTCTATGTCTTAGGTTTTTTGCGCTTATCCAATCAATAGATGAGAAAAAGGAGAAAAATGTAAATGAGAAAACCTAAATCAAAGTTATTTATATCATTCTCTAAAGGAAAACCTCTCCATATCTCAATAAGCCAGGATACCTATTAGGCCAACAAAATGAATAAGTGTCAATGCATAGTCCTCTTAAATAATAAATAAAGGAAAAAGAAGAGAAAGGGTTCCTGCATAGAGAGTTGAAGCAAGAAAATTTGCTGGGTACTGTCTAGGCTCCCTGGTAGAAGAGAAAAGTTTGTGTTCCTGTAGTGAATCCAATGGGGTGTTGTCTAGGCCTACTCGTAGTAGAGCAACAATAAAGATGAAAAAATATACTCTGAAAATCTAAATTTCGCAAGCTTCACTACCCTTTCTGATTCAAAACATTGTGATATTACTAAATATTATTCTTATTTTCAATAGAGAGCGGCACAAAAGGTACCATAGTTACTTGTAGGTTAATTTGAGAATCCAAAGTGATCTACATGATGAATCAATTCTCCGTAAAGAATTGAGACCCTACACAAAAGAGTTAACCGAGACAAAGAAGATGGAATTCTACGAGTGTGTCACCAACTGTTGTCGTTACTAAAACACCCTCCAACAATTTTAGCCTGCACCAAGTTTAGGAGCCTATCTTAGTCTTGTGTATTGTCATTGCAAACATTGAAATCCATTCCATGTGTTTTCTTTAAGTGTTTTGGTCCCTTTTGTAAGAAAGGCAATATGTCCTATTTTCACATGTTAGCTATCACACAATGTGTACAAGATTTTTTTGGTGGTTTCAAGGGGTTATCTTTGTGAAAATGAGTTTATCTAACCATTTAAATGCCCATCACACTCATTTCAAAATCTTTAAGGATTGTTGCACAAGTGTTCTCACAGTCATCGCAAAGTGTATCTTTGGCGTTGCACTTATCATAAGTCATCGCAAAGTTATCGCATTGAGGGGTGATTATTGTTTATATGTCGTGGATGATCTATGTTGTTGTGTATTCAAGTTTTCTAAGTGTGTTATCATACTCAAGTCATACCACTATTCACATCAGCTCATTCATACCACACATAGACAAATTTTAGAAGTCTCCTAGCAACTTAGCCTCATCGGGCCTTCGCTAACTACACATTACATAGTTCCAACCCTTAAGTTGTAGCCTTTCCCCTTGACACTACACAATGCACAATTGTTTCCTCTCACAACTATGCTCTACGCAGTTCTAGTGCTCAAGCCCAGACCATGGCCCCCAAAATTGTGCAATCCATCCCTCCATCCTAGCGTCAACTATACATTTCATTGTCTTTGAGCTCAAGTTCAACCCTTGATGTCCTAGGTTGTGTAATTGTACAATAACCAAGTCTTCTCTACCTCCCATGCACAATTGGTTGAAACAATACAAAGCCCCTTAGCTCAGCTCAATGAGTCCCAAAACTACACAAAATTCCTGCCCAGTCTAGCCTGAACTACACATTATGCAGTTTGAAGGCTCAACCTACACCCCTGGCTGCCTGAGCTATGAAATTGCATACTTACTGAGCCTCTCCCTCAACCGCCCACCAAGTTATGGCTCAGTCAATGGATCAAATTTCACCATGATGTCATCCCATTATGAGAGAATTTCAGATGCATGTACTCTATCACACCATGATAGTATGATGAAGAAGGATATGGAGAAGGGAAACATGCTTCAATACATATATGTATCTGATTCTGCAAGATGTTCAATCAAGAGAAGATAAAAGGGACACTAGTTTGGGACATTAGGTTAAGGCTTGATATCATTGAAGAATCTTTACCTCTAAGAAATAAGGAGGTGCATAGAAGAGCATCCTCAAGAAGATATGTAGCAAGCAATAGAATAAATGGCTTGACATTTCCATGTCATCAATTAGTGTCATCTCATGTCATGTGATAAGTTGTCATATCCCACATCATTATTTTGGATTATGTAATTATCTATTCAAAATGTATTGTAAAGTGGAATTCCAAAGGACCCATACATAATTTCAAGAGTCATGTAAAGCCGAAAAGTCATAGGATGTCAAACAGTAATGACGGTAGTAAAAGAGTCACAAGGAGTTGAAACATCACCTCATTGGTTATATAGACACCCTCATTGTATGAGCAAAATAATTTTCATGTCACCTCTGACAAGGCATTAGAGAGACAAGCTAGTTCTTTCATGGAGCAAGGAGTGGCTCCCATGCTCCACTATTGGAGCTAGTGGTGTCCATTATATACATTTGACTTGGAAATTTTACTTAATATCAGAAGCCTCATGGCCAACACATTCTTCATTTATGGATTATGAATATTTATAAGACTATTTTTTGGGTGTTTTTAATTCATGTTTTCTTTCATCTATGCTAAAGTAGTTGAACTATTTCATTTATTTTAGTACTTATCATATTGAGAATGTGATGTAATGGTTACTATTGTTGTCACATCCTTGTGGACTATTCTACTAGATATTAGACAGATCTTTCTTATTGATTTCTTGTAATGATCATCACATATTTGTGGACTATTCCACTAGATGTTAGATAGATCATTATTGGTTGTGTGTCTCTAATAGGGTGGTACTATTATCTATCTCTTAGAGGCTCACTTTCTTTTATCCCTCTATAGTAGAAGAACCTTGACACACTTACAACCGAACATTCACCAGTCACACTCACTTGCATTTCTAAGGCACATTTGCATTCCTCTCTCTTACTGGAAGTTAGAGTCAAGGGCAATATTTAAGAAACTAGAAAACAGGCCATATTCAAGATGGTGCTTCTATCCCAAATGGTGTAAGGTCTAATTGGGACCACATATTGAGGACACCCCTTGAATTTTGGTGGTTCCAACACCGTCAACTGAATCCAAGGGGTATTTCCAATCAAAATCATTGTGCATTCTATACCAAAATAACACAATGATCTAGAATCAAGTAATAGAGCTAGTCAAGGAAAAATGGAAGCACTTTGGACCCGATGAAGTAGCCTGGGAATATGAAAATGTAACATCCCATGGATTAACACTTTCTTTTTATAATACCAAATGTAATTGCAACACTATCATGGGACAATTACTAATGGTTCAACCTCTAATTAAACATTTGCTAATAATTACTTAAAATTGATTTAAAATTAACCAATGGACGGATAATCTTATAGATCCTTGGTTCAAGGGAAGATTTCTTGCTTTTGTATGTTGAAATCCATGCCCAAAAAAAATGTAGCCCTTGAAGATGCTTGCTTTCTTAACTAGTTTGGAAAATTGTGACCCATCATAAAGTTGGAGTTGCTTGAGAAACTAGAAAGCCTCATAGCTTTTAATATGATGTGATTGGGGTTGAACTAGAGTTTGCAGAGTTGCTGAAAATTCATTTATGGGAATAGATATTCGAGTGGCAGGTGCCCTTTCCCATTTTCCCCTCTTGTGGATTAAAGAAAAATGCATGGAAGAGCTAAGGCAATGCTCTCTCAATTCTACCAAGGGACAAAAGAGGAATTTTACTTATACACGCAATATTCAAGGTTTGAATATTTGATGAGATTTCTTTCACTATGTTTGAGATTATTAAATTATTGTCTAAAGTTTTATTTCTAGTGTGGAGAGTAGATATTGACTTCAAAAAGTAATGCTTGTCTTTGACTAGTGAAGCACTTAATGCTTGTAATTTGGTTGATGATTCTAGTTGGCTAATGAACCAATAAGTTCTTCCTAATTGGTTAATGAAACTAGTGGTACCTTCCTTGGATGATGAACCATTAAGTCCATTCCAATTGGATGTTAAGAAAACTAAACATCTAATTCAATCCTCTAGCTCTAGGAAATATACTCCTCTAAAATTTGGGTGAATCATTGTGTACTGGAACTCAGAGAGTAAGTGGGTTACTAGAGTTCTTACTACCAAAGAGTATTTGATGAAACACCTAGAAAACGGACTCCGTCTCCTATTTACTTTACTAATCGATCGATGTGAATTTCAATATGCAAGCATACCCTTAGACTTTATATCCAACATGGGGGTAGTTAGTTGTAATAACTATTGTAGCATAGATGGCCTATGGTTGGGTGGGGAGTGGAAGTCTCTCAAATTTTGATCTAGTCGAACTTAGTAAAGTAAGTATGATGTTTTAAACATATTTGATTATGAGTTAAGAAAGTGCTTGTTATATTATTGATTGATGTCTAGTTTTGTATGCATCATGAAGAAATAGCTAAAATCACTATATGCTCATGGATTATAGTTGCTTATTTTATATTTTCTTATATGGAATATTTTGTATTGTTAATTTTTCTATCACAATCATGATTTGCAAGCTATTTTATATGTTATGATTTCAATGAATGTCTCGTGAATACTAAGGACACTTAGTTTATGAATGAATTGGTATATATGTGATTTATCCACACTTATTTATTGTTGTAAGTTAATATTGTAATAATATGTAACATCCTAAGTTTTGACTGTCTTAACATGGTATATTGCATGTAAGAGTCTCTTCTTAGACTCTAGTCTTGATCATCAAGAAATTTGGTGTTTAGGTTATTGTTGGCTTGTTGGGGCCTGACCCAGGTTTGGAGTTAATTAGCCAAACAAATCCCTATACTGCTAGAACTTTCGGCAATAGTCCGCATAGCACGACCTGAATTCTCACCGAAGCAGTATGGGGGGGGTGCTGGAACCAGGCGTTTTCACCCTTGAGATTTCTGAGGGTTTGATTTAGTCCAACTATGAATGCCTTCACATAGGTTACTTTGCGGAGTTTCCTGACCTGTGAGGCCTTTGCACCCTTGTTATACTTGACTCCGTGCAGCCCTAACCAGGGGCTGTGGGGATTTTGCGCTACTGGAGCAATGATCTTCCCTGTTCCCCCAAGTCACACCATGGATCTTACTTATCTTCTTATGAGAGTTAGTTATCTTCACATAAACAATTATCTTTTATTATATTTACTTATTCATCACATTTATATAAGTTCCCGCATCAACATAATAGTAAACTTGCAATTCATACCCAATATACTTCAATGAATAAATAGGAAAAGATACAAGAAAATATTGTAAAAATTCTTCTTTATTAATTCTTTCAACCAGTTATAGACTCAACCTACCCTGCGCACTCAGCTGTAGGGGTTTGCGCACTTAGTTACAGACTACTAGGCCTCTGCGCACTCAGTTGCAGAGCCTTCTCCTACTCTATGACCCAAAGACACAACTTATACTTCAACTCAATGCTTCATTGACTCCATAGATTCATTGATCTAACCTATGATGATCTACACTTAGAACCTCACCCCATTTATATGATCCCATTGTCCATGGACCATGGGTAGACATTTCAAACGGACATTACTTTGCAGAAACAAGGGTCGACAACCCTATGACTCTATTATGACTTTGCACTCCACATCCAAAAATCACAGCATCTTTACAATGGACTTAGTCAAAACTTGGGCTGTAAGCCCAAAAACATGCCTTTGGGGGGATCCCACACCCAACAGGTCCCCAACACAAACATCGTGACTCGCCCTTTGAGTCACTCTATCGGTGTAGAGTTCTTCACGTGGAGACCCTCCAACTCTGCTCGAACGGTTGCAAGGTCGGCAGTGCACTAAGAGGCAACTTGCTGAATCTCTTGTATTCTTTGCTCCGAGACCACGGTGTTAGAACTTCTTCCCTGGATCTGGTCCTATTTCCCCTACATCTGTTGATAGTCCTACACCTTCCTTCAACTCCATGGGGCGTGATGACTGTGCTTTTGTCATTTAGTCAGATAGTCAGGCCACACGTGTAGGGCTTCAACCCATTGCCATTCACTTTGCCTGGGAGAGGTTCTCCATTTAGCTTGACCAGCTGCACTGCACCTCCGTCTGTGACAACGTATGGGCCTAGCCAATGCATCTTGAACTTCGCCAGAAATTTATCAAACTGACTATCATATAGGAGCACTAAATCATTTACATTGAAGATGCGCAACTTAATATGTTGATCATGCTAGGCCTTTCCGCGCTAATTTTGTACTTGCTGATGGAAGATAGATAGAAATTGTTCCTCTTCGAGTTCCTCCAACTGTGAGAGCCTCTCCTCTAGGGCTCCGTAGTCTGCAATACCTATGAGCACTGTTATGCGCAGACTAGGCACAATATACTCCATTGGCATGACAATTTCCACACTATAGACCAACCGAAAAGGTGTCTTTCCTATTAGGTTCTTGCACATTGTCTTATAAGTCCATAGTACTATAGGTACACACAAGTCCCAATCGTTCCACTGCGTGTTGCATACTTTGGTTAGCACAATCTCTAGTATTTTTTGAAATGATTCTACTGTTCCATTGGCTTGTGGGTGATACAGTGTGCTTTTCTGATGATACCCCTCAAACTCTTCTATCAGCGCGTTGATTCTTTCATTTAGGAAATGTGTACCTGATCACTCATCAAGAACTTTGGACATCCAAATCATTTCAATACGTGTTCAAACAAAAAATTTGCAGTCCTAGCAGTCGCGCAATCTTTTATTGGTTACGCTTCTGCCCAACGAGTCAACTACTTTGTGACAATGATAATGTATCTCGCGCCCATCTTTCCTTGAGGTTTGATAGGTCCTATGAAGTCAATCACCCACTTCTCAAAGGGCTGCAGTGTCATTTGCAGATTCAAGGGTATCTGATCCCTCCGCAATGGCTTACTCGTTCTTTGACACACATCATAGGCCTTGCAATGTGCTTTTGAATCCTGGTGAAGGGTTGGCCAACACAACCCTGTGTAGAGGATCTTCTGCACGATTTCTCACCCTGCATAGTGTCCTCTTGCAGCACCCCCATGTGCATCTACAAGGATCTGGCTCTGTTCAAATTTAGGTACATACCTTCGTAGTATTTCATCATTGCCCATCTTATATAGGTGCCCCGCAATGATAGAAAAATCTACCACGTGCATGACCAGTTCCTTCTTTTGCTAGACAGAGTATTCTTTTGGCTTAGTTCCTGTCATTAGAAAGTGGATTATATCCTCAAAGTGTCCAGCTAATATGCACACAACCAAGAGCTGTGCATCAGGTAATCCTTCCTCCAAACTAGTAGGTTCCTTTCCAGTCTCAATGCGTGACAAGTGATCTGGTCCCGCATTCAAGCATCCAGGCTTCAAAACGACCTCAAAATCATGTCCTTGGAACAATAAGAGCCACCTGCATATGCATCCCCCAACACAAGCTTATTGACCAAGTATTTCAGCGTGGAATGATCTGTATACTTCTTGAAGTGTCCACCTAGCAAATAGTGCTGGTATTTTTGGAGTGCGTACACCATAGCCAATCCCTCATGTTTAGCGGTGGAATAGTACTTTTTTACTTTAGATAATTTGCAACTTGTGAGTGCAATAGGGTGATCCAACCCCTCTCCACCCTCCTATGTTAATACTGCTCCCAGCGATATACACAATGTGTCAACATGGACATGAAACTCCTCGTCCCATTTTGGGAAGATGAGGATTGGCGCAGAGGCGAATTTTTCTTTTAGTACATCCAGGCTCTTCATGCAGTCATCATTCTAGCAGAATGTGACATCCTTTTTCAACAGCTTCTCCATTGGTATGGTGATCTAGGCATATCTTTTCATGAAATTCCTGTAATACCCCATATGTCCCAGGGTACCACACAGTTGTTTAACACTTCGCGATGCTTCCAAATTTAGAATCACCGCAATCTTCACAAGGTCTACCATCAGTCACTATTTGGAAACCACAAGTCCTAATAGGTTCCCAAAGGGAATGAGTAACGTACACTTCTTAAGATTCAACGCAATTTGGTGTCATTGGCAGGTATCCAATATCAAGCGTAAGCTCGCTACATGGTGCTTAACCAATCCAAATATGGTCCAGTCATCCAGATAAACCTCTAGGAACTTATGGATATATTCCTTGAATGTTGCAGCAACTATGCATGAAAATATGGCTGACGCGTTCTTCAACCCAAACGGCATAACAGTGTATTGAAAGTAGCCCCACTCAGTCACGAAAGTGGTCTTGCTCCTACCTTCTGGCGTGATTTTGATCTGGTGGTACCCTGAGAACCCATCAATAAAAGAATATGCTTCTTGCCTGCCAACATTTTCCAATACTTCATCTGTGAATGGAGTTGGGAATGGGTCATGCACACATGCATCATTCAATTTTCTGAGATCCATGCATATTATTATCTCACCCTTCTGCTTCTTTTTCTACACCACCATAGGGCTTATCTAATCGAATTCTTCCACTGGCTCAATGATTCCTGCTGCAAGCATTTTGTCTAGTTCTATGCAGACCTTTTCCTTGTATTTCAGATTCAAGTGGTAAGGCTTCTACTTAACTAGCTTCACGTCGGGTTTTGATGTGATCTTCATGATCCCTAAATCGTCGACGATTCCCTTTATGTCTGTGATCTTGGTCAGGAATAAGTATTGGTACTTGCAGAGTAACTCAGTGACCTTATCCATCGTCGTGTCATCCCAGTAGTCACTGAGCATTACATACTTAGGTTCAGCTTCTGTACCAATGTTCACCTACCTGTTTTTTCTGGTGCAGTTATGTCAAGGTCTACAATTAGTGGTCCTTGAACCTGGCAATGGCCTTTAGTTTCTGGAATGTTAACTTTTCACGGATCCTCATCGTCTTCTTCAATGTTTACACTATAACATTCCAATGCACAGCTCAACTAAGTAGCCCATTCCGGCTGAACCAATTCTATTGGCTCCTGGGGTATCTTGAATATGGCTACTTTTACTACTTATAATGCGTCATTAACAGTGTCCCACCAACAATTCTCAAAAGTGAAGGTTAATAGGAACCCTTCGCACAGGATATCCCATTCACTCATCCCATGGTGTAACTTTGTCTCTATATACCAATTCATGGGTATAACATCTAGGGTATGATAGAATAGGTGCACCCACTTAGCTTGCGACTCTTCCCCATAGACTTTTGTCCACTTGACAAGGTGCGTGCACAGATCATTCCATCCATCATAGTTGTCTATTAGATGCATCTGAGGCTTCCTGAAACACAAGTGCATCATTCTCCTGCATTCGCACCAGTCCTCAAAACTTCCTCAGTGTGTACCCCATCACCTCGCGGGCGTAGTGTGCAGTACCCATTTCAAAGCTTCGAAACATTGTTGTTCTGGAACTTCTCTTTCAAACTTGTTCAAAAAAAAATCTACCTCACTTAACCCATCATAAGTACGCATATCCCTTACCTCTGACACTACGCAGCACAACGATCTCATCATCATGTTACAGTTCAACGTGGTTACCTCATGTAACCGGTTCTACCATCGTTCTATCTCTTCATCAGAATGTGATGTACAGGTGCTTTTACACTCCCATGAGATCCTTCCATTCCCGGTGGGATTTACCTAGTCTTTCTCTCATGCCGTTATCTTGTAGATGCAATCTAAATCATCGTCGCTTTCATAGTCGCGCACTGGCTCCGTGTAGTGCAATATTTTTGGAGGGTCCAAAGGGATGACTACGCGTAGAGATTTTTTCTCAAGATCATCTTGTGCTTCTTTAGGTTTATCACCCCATTCATGTTAGTGGCCCAATCTACTCCTAATAGTGTTAGGTAGGGATTGCTATCATCCACAATCTCTATCACTTCAAAGTTTGTTAGTGTGCTCGCTCCTTAAAGATCCACTGTGATTCCCTATAATCACCCATAGGTATTATCTTTTGCTGGTTAGCTATTTGTAGCTGGATAGGAGACCATTGCAGCATAGGCCTTCTCATGCACTCTGAGGTCTGCCTTGGTAGAACGTTTGTATCCGTTCCTAGATCCAGAATCACTTGGTCCATTGTGCGGTTAACCTCATTTCTTTTCTAGTCCTTGTCGTGTGCTTTCCAATCTTTTGGACTACGCGCGGTTCTCTTGGCATGGTCCCAGCGCATTTATTAATGAGTTCCTGCAATTCTTTTACAGGCTTACTATCACGCAGTAGCTTCATGCATGTTTCCAGGAATGTTGTGAGCATCGACGGGTCCATTTCTGGCTCCGGTCTGTCTTTGCTCCGTGGAGTGGAGGCATCAACGAAGCTCCTTTTAGCTTCCATGAATGTTCCTTAGCGTGTTCCAAATCAAACTCTGGTTCTTTCATTAGAGCCTTGCAAACCCAAGTACTATATTCAGGCTACATGCCTTTATCATCCCCTATCATGATTCCACTTTAAAGCATAATATTCATGTTAGGGTCTTCCTCACGTGGCTCAAACCTCATCATCTACAGGTTCTGAGTCGAGGGCGGTTGGAGCGCTCCCTTGTCATGAAACCTAGCTATCAGTGTGCGACAATCCTACATCTCATGGTTAAACAATGTACAATATAGACATGACAACCGTGCTGGATTGCATAATTTCCTGGCCTTTCGCAATTGTAACATATCAGCTATCCACGACCTCTTCCAAGTCCTCGTCCACCTCGGCCTCATACGCGCCTCTGAAATCTAATTCTTTCCATTCCTATGTTCTGGTCAAGGGGCCGAGTTTTGATCTGAACTCTGTAGGTGGGGATCCCATCCATCATCACCTCATAGCTTCTATAGGTGCGCTCATAATGTCCCACTTATCTAAAGAAATTACAGAACAACTATTTGCAAATTCTGCATGTACTTCTGAAACAGATGAAAGTTGTCAATAAGATGCTTTCCCCCTATTTGACAAATCGTGCCCCATAAAGGAGGCACCACGCTAGGTCCTACTTATGCCTCCAGTCTTAACGACATTGGCCCTCCTCCCATGAGGTAATTTGTGAACACTGGGTAGTGGTCCTTTTCATGACCCTAACCCTTACATTAACACACCATACCTCCTCGCGCACCTCTGAGTGAGCTGTCTTGTCCTATTTCAAACTCTACATCTCAAGGCATAAGTTTTTCAACTGGACATGGATTTGTTGAAATCCTAGGTTCAAATATTATATCAGGGTCTCATGCAGTCTCATCATGATCTCCAAAGCCTCTGCCTAAGTCGTTAACCTCTATTGTGACAGCGCATTCCTTAAATGCAACATTGGCGATGCTACAAACCATTCGTGATGATGTTCATCTGTCAAAGTCATATTGGCTTCACGAATTATGCACTTCAGTCTCTAATCCAACTCCCAAGGAGTCTTGCCTAGTAGCATTGTGATCTCCTTGAACCCAATGTTCAATTGCACCTCTGACTTCAACTTACTAAATTCTTTGTTCAGCGCAATTTGGATATCCGCGACCCCAGCATTCAGATTGTCATTAGAATACTTAATATACCAGGTTAGGGCGTGATCCTGAATAACACTAAACAACATCATTTTCTTTATATTATCGTCTGTAAATCCCTGTGCTTCCCATACAACCCTTATCACGAACCAAAACTGGTATGGATCTTCATTTCCTATTCGCTTCTATAATATACCTATGGGGGGATAGTATGGGGTACAGAGGGAGGTACCTGAGGGAATAATGTAATAATGGGATGGGCCATAGTAATAAATAAAGTGGTTAACTCATATCATGTAAGGGACCACAAGTAGTTAGCAGTAATGTAATAAGTCCATTGTATTAGATATATGGTATTGAGGGAACCATGGTAATGACCCACGGTATTGTATGTATGAGGCCTATATAGAGGCTAGAGACTCCCCATTGACGGATGTCAAGGATTATTGTATGAACATGCATATGGCTTGTGGAGTGTGTTGGTACTATTTTATTGCCATCCTTTTCTTCTAAAAATCCGTCATTCATCTATCATTTTCTCCCATAAACCCCTCATAGTCCATTGAAATTGATCAATTAAGATTATAATTTTTATTTTACATTAAATTTAATTTGTGGATTTTTATGTTAAAAATTAGAATTTTTCAACAAAATTACAGGATGTCATGACTTTCTGTAATTGGTTTAAGTTGTGACATGTGGCACGACAAGAAAATCAAAACAGAGGATAGGGACATGATCATGGATGTACATACATGGTGAAAGATCTATTCAACATCGCATCTGGAGCTCCTAGATACATGGTTAATGCTGGTCAAACCTAGCCTTTTTGGTCATAAAAGCAGCAAAAAGCCAAATTTACCTAAACTGATTTCATTTTTTTTTAGAAATCAGTTAAGATTAGGAAAAAAACAAAAAAATCGCCTTTTTGACTGTAAAAGCAGAAACATCTGCGTGATAATGGATGTACATTTGATTGTAAACCTTAAGGAATGTTAGTGAATGAAGGATAATAGACATTGAGTAGACTTAAGACTGCGTATTGTATTTTTTTTCCAGAACTCTGTTCTTCCGTATTGTATTGTTACCAGAACTCTGTTCTTGCATGTAATTGATTTCTAGACTTTCATCACAGGCAGCGTTTCATCATTCCAATGTTTTATGTGTTAACGGTTTCATCATCTGAAGTTTTCTAAGTGTGCCATCAATGCGTGGATGGGCCCTATGTGGGGACTGGTATACTTTCATTTCATTTTCATAGCATTAGACTTCAGATCTGAATAGCGTTTGATGCCATTTCTTTGCTTGTGAGTTAATTAATTTGATTAGAAGTTCTTGCGAGTGTTATTGTATGATTCATGGTGATAGCTTGAAACTTCAATTGCTAAATTATTGAACTAGATCTTGTAAAATATTTAATTGAGCACTGAATTTCGAAGTATCTCTGTGGACTCCGTTTTCATGCATTTGAGTTTTAGTATGCTTAAAAGAGTTTTTAGTTTTCGTGAATTTGATTGTTAGGATGCTTAGTGTGTTACCGAGAAAGAGTTTTTGTGAATGATATCCTTGTAAGAGGATTGAAAACTCATACTAGTAACACGCTATTTTTTTAGAACTGTTAATTAAATTAGATGATCTGTGTGTTTAAAGTGTTAAAGGAAACATATTCCAATCTCTTGTAAAAGAGTGATGTAGCCTGTCACAGTAGACACTTATCTAGGTAGATGAGATCCTTTTAGGTCTATAGATTTTAGACACATGCCTCTAAGTTTACCTACCTTGGTTGACATTAAATTTAGTCTAATCTATACCCCTGGATTGGTCACTACATTTTGGCACCGTTGCCGAGGAGGCGCAGCTAGAGGATTTCTAAAAACAAAATATAAAAAAAATAAAATAAACAAAACAAACAAAAACATAGATTTAATTTTAATTCATCATTTTAGAAGTCATGTTTTCTTATGTCTAGATCTAGAGATGATAAAGGTAGATTCATAAAAACCCCCCATCCCAAAACTAACCTACCACCAGGAGCAGACCCTTTAGGAAAAATTGAACACTCAACACTAGTTGAGAAAGTCACCATACAAAACTTAGAGGATAAACAGAAATCAGGGCAAAGACTCACACTCATTGAGAGACAAATCCTATTGGCACACGAATCACAGAAGAAACATCTCCCTGAATCCTCTATAAAAAGAGAAAGTAGTAAAATAACTCAACAATCTCTAGAACAACTTCTCTTTGAAACAAGTGACATTGAACAAGGAATTAAATCAACAGAAGAATCTATCAAAATGGCTGAGGAAGGAGGAGGATCAGCAAGAAGACCCACTCCTGAACAACAAGATCAAAGGGAGGAGGAAGAGTCAACCTTTAAATTTCCTATTCAAGAACTAGGAGAAAATCATGATGAGGAAATAAAAATGAAAAACATCCCTCCATTTGTGTTACCAAACTTTTATGGCATGGTGTTGAGCCTCAACCTTGCACCTTCCTACACACCCTCTTAACCCTCATACTCCACTCACTTCACTCATCCAGTGGTTGAATCATTGCATTATAGTTTAAAAAGGACTGTTTATATGGTTTTCTAACTATACTGATGTATGTTGTTTGGTTTAGTCTTTTGTTCATGCAGCTGCGGAAACTTGTCAGTTTCCGCAGCCAGCACAGGATTCCGCAGCTATTTTGTTAAAAGCTGCGCTCCAGGTGTCTTCTGAAGGAATGGGCTATATGGGCAAGCTCCAGATGGAATGTACATGGATCGTGTCCCTTCGAACCGGCCAAATCACCCATTAGAGGCCGCGGTCAACCAAAGTCAAAGACGTGGCCAACCAAAGAGTCCAGCGACGGCACGTCACTGTTTTGGGCACGTGAATGATACGTGGCCTAGTTCCCAGCTCACGAAGGCTCCAGCGCACCTGAGAATCGTTCTTGAACAATGAATCTAACAGCCAACCACTCCAAGATTTAAGAAGCATAACAACAGTTACACTAGATCTCGGCTCAAGAGATCTACGTGTCTATGGCATGCAGTTAGTAGCATAAGTAGTTGATTAGTTAACTGTAGAACTTTTACATTATAAATAACGCGTTGTCAAACACTGTAAAGAGACTTTTGGATGCATAGAATTTCTGAACTGTTATGTAATTTCCGCACGGTGCTGGTTATTTTGTCACCCCAATGTTTTATATGTTGTTGATTTGAATACATGAGTAGACCTTTCTGAAGATAGTCTTGTGATTATTTGATTAGCTGAAGTGGCAGAGGGCCCCTGCACGCTGAAGCCCTATAAAGTATTTGTTTAGTTTCATTATGCTTTTGTTTTATTGTTAGCTTGTGCATAATATGTTGCTTTATGTTTCTGTTGTTCATATCTTTATCTTTGTAAACTGATCAGTGCTTTTTGCAGGTTCTCTTAGGCAGCCCGAGCAATCTTTCATTTTCTTTAATAAATTTTGGCATATGTGATCATCTTGTCCTTCCTGCTAACCTTTATTTTCTGCAATTAAAATTCAACATTGTCCTTTTCAAGTTGTTATTTGTTTATTTCTTTTTCTGCTAAATTAGATGTCATACTGCTTAACAATTTATGATTTCTTTCTGAGGTCAAATGACTATATCAACAGGAAATCAGAAGATCACTAACTGTAGTGTGATTTAGTTGTCATATTACTTACTCATAGTTGCTTCCCATAAAGTAGATTGAGCTGAATGGTAAAGAACTAAAAGAGTCTAAGTAGTGTGATTAATTTCTTTTTACATTTAGTTATCATATTGCTTGTTATGTTCATGATTACTTCCCCAAGGTAGATTGAGCTGAGGGGTAAAGGATTTGAAGAATTCAAGTGGTGTGATTAGTTTCCTTATGCAATTTACTTTCTTGAACAGTTAAATATCATATTGCTTGTTATGCTCATGATTACTTCCCCAAGGTAGATTGAGCCAAGGGGCAAAGGATCTAAAAAGATCAAGTAGTGTGAGTTAGCTTCTTTACTTTAAGTTTGAGTTGTTTTTCAAGTTTTTGTTTTCTTTTCATTTTCAGCAGCAAGGATATTGGGCCATTGCCATTAGTTCGCTTTTTGATGCATTTTGTTTTCTCTTAAGAATTGGTTTCATTTCAGTCACTGTAAAGCTTTCTTTTGAGCATTTTTCAAGTATAGAAATAATCACCATTTACACTCCACACACTTCACACTTCACTTTCATCACCACACATTAAGAAAAGAATAAAAACCAAAAACAAACTAAAAAGTTTTAAACGACAAAAGCCTAAAGAAATGGTTATCTAAGTACATATAGTACACCTCACTTCGTCAGTTTACGAACCCTGGGTTGACAATATAAATAGCAATTTAGATCACACTAAATTGACCAAACACATACTCAATCAGACCTCTAAATGCTCATGGAAAACCAGTGACAATCTATTGAACTTTACCCTTATCATTAGTAAGATACGGTGCATACCTCAATAGCTCCAGAAACTTGGTTGTATACTCTTTGTCTGTCATTTACCCCATATTTAACTCATAGAACTCTTTAGCCTTGCTATCGTAGTACCTTTTTGACAAGTACTTCTTCCTGAAAAGCCTCTTGAATTCCTGCCAAATCAAGTCATCTATCCCGATGTCTCTAACCCACTTAACATCTTCCCACCAGATGTCTACTTTTCCTTTCAAGCTAAATATATCTATCTGGGCCTTCATCTTATCTGTTTACTCACGAAAATTGAAGAATTTGTTCATGCTAAGTATCCAAGCCTCTGCATCTTCCATCTTCTTCACATCTCCATCAAAATTAGGTGGTTTTGCTTTCTTGAATTCATATGGAAAGTACCCCCTATCATTCCTCCTGGAAGGATGATAGTGATGACAATCACGATGTCTATCAGAACCAAAACTAGAATAATACATGTACTCTCCGCCCCTCCTATCTGGTGATCTACTTCCATATGATCCATTAGTTCCATCCTCATGTGCATGGCTGATCCAAAGTGATTCTTATTGCTGCAAGTTTGACAAACTCTGAAGAATTATAGCATTCACCTCCACTTGATTCTCTTGTGCCTATATGATCCGGTCATTATATGCCTTACAACTCATTATGTCTTCCTTCAATCTCCTCAGTGTATCAGCCAAATTAGAATTATGCCCAACACTACATTGCTCATGTGATGCATAGGGAGATTCTATGTAGTCTACCCCCTTGCTAGCCATTTGATCTCTTTCTTTCTGCAATGAGTAATATCAGATAAACCAAATCACAATAAATTGATTTACCTTAGTATAGCTTCGGGAGGATACCTTTTCTGCAATATCACTAAATCAGTGTGATACATGTATAACATAATCATAACAACATATAGACATACACAATAAATGTATCAACACATAAACGTCACTCTAACTAGGATCCAGTCATCGATGCAATGGCATATCAATAGTGCATGCTATGACCTCATGCACAGCGACAACCATTACTCCATTGTACACATTTCTAGATGTAACCGACAATATGCATAAGAAATGCCTAACCAACTACAAATACACATAACCACATGTAGCCAAACATAATCGATCAGTTCTTGCAATCAACCTACAAGAGTGATACATGTAATCAAAATACTCAAGGATGTAACCTAACATATAGGGATGTAAGTAGGCAACATAAGATCAACATGTAAGTGACATAATCCATATGAAATCAATCAAGTACATATTGTAAATACGTTCTGAAAGATCAACATCAAATTCTCCATGATAACTATACTACAACCCTAATCAAACAAATGATACAAGTATATAAGTGTAAGAGACACACATGCAACTGACATGCATGCATGACCAACACACATTGAACCCATCCATTCCAAGAGTTGAACCATGCTCTGATGCCACTCTGTAACACCCTCGTCCCACATCCACCCAAGTAACCATGCCCACTGGGGTAAACATGAGATGAGAGGATAATGTGATCAGATTTGACCTCCTAGGTAACCCGAAGGAAGTGGAATCGATGGAACATCACACACAGCCATCCAACATCATCAACAAAACCCTCAGGAGATAAATCAACCACTTAGAGAACCTGTCCCTGGGTCCCACTATTTTTCTAGACAATTTAAGGCTCAATCGCTCTCCTGCTATGGGAAAGGGAGCATCCAGAGACCTAAAGTTGCTCTCATAGGCCTGCATGCCAACGAATGTGGACAAAAAATTCTAGTTTTGTGCCAGTGACTCCAGGATTTGAGCCACTTTTTTAGGCCGAGAGCCCAAGCCACTACCTAGAATGGAATGAAATCTCAGAATTAAGTAAAGTACAAGGAAATAATGATACAAAAGTAAATAGTTGATCAAGGCCTTAACTAGACCCCTACTAGCCATGATAGCCATTTCATAAAACTTATCATCAACATGTAAGCTACAGGTGTAAACAACAGAGTTAAGTGTAGAGATCTCTTAATTATATGAGAATCGCCATGAACCATTGTTTCCTCATGTCATTTGTTACCTTATCACTTATTAGCTTGTAGATACAACATCCATTCAAATACAAGTAAACATATGCTGAGAGACAAACATAGTTGCTGCCATAAAATGAACATATAACCAGCATAATAGGAACATAATTACAATAAACATGTCAGCCATCAAAATCCATATAAACACCAGTACACTTACACATGAAAATCAATGGAATGAATTTCTCATTAATCAATGCAATGAACCGACCAGAGATGGGAATACCACATTCCATCCGACCATAGATTTGCTGAGCCAAGTCTCTCTTTAGCCAATCACCACTATGTCATATTCCAAGCATGATGTGGGACTCATACCAAAAGAACTCAACCAGGGCATACCGAGGATAAACCACCTCACCCTCATCAATAGAAACCAGGCTTTACTGTAATCTATCCTAGATCACTAGGCCAACATAATGAACACATCATAATAGGCTTTACCATGATCTCCACTCAATCATTGGGCCAAACAAGCATGGATGCCACCATATTTCTCTACCTACATCGTGAGGAATTTTCCTGTCTCCTAGTCTCTCAGGCTTTACTGCAACCCAAACCCAAATCACTAGACCCTAAACTGAGACCCACTCTCGAGGCTTTACCACATATCTCAAACCAAGGATTACCAAGCCCAACAGAGAGAAAACCACCTCTAAGCTTTACCGTATATCCTACCATTCATCGGCAAGGATTCCTACGCCATTAGAGGCAACACAAAATCTGACTTTACTGCAACCCATAGTCCAGTTCAGGGGTTACTAGGCCATGTGTTCTATCATTTTGGAGATCCACCTCACTCAACTTTGAATCCATCTGGCAATTCTACTCAACCAAACATGAGAACCCCATCAAACCATGGCTATCTGGAAATGGCAAGGCTAGGGTAAAAACCATTGTTACACCTGGAAAAACCCATGCCATGATAGAAAAGAACAACATGCATGCCAAATATAGCAAGGAAAATACACATTCAAGTCAATACCTACAATGAAGCCTATTGTAGCTCTTTGATCCTAACTTTCCTGGTTGGATCTTTTCTTCCTCTTGCCTTCTTTGCCTTTATTTCTCCAATGCCAAAATGCTCCAAGACAAAACTCTAAGTATACAAGATTATGAGAGAGAGAGAATAATGAGAGTGCTCCAAAACTGAACTGACAAAAAATTATCAGCTGGTCCTTAGAAGCATTTTTATGAATAAGGCCTCTATTTTCTTCAATTTCCATTATTTTCCTTCATTTTCCTCCTCACATGTAACCTGTGACCTTTCACTTCCTTTTTCTCCTAATTTCCATTATTTTCATAAATAATTATGCCAAAATTTCATTTTTCCATTCCAAAGCCTTAGCCATTGCCTTTGTCAATTTCCTTAGCCATAAACAACCAATTGAACACCCCCTAGGATGTATTTCCTAACAATGATCTTGGAATAAGTGTCCCAGTCATATATGGTTATTGTTTTTAAAATTTATTACATGGAATTTTCACGAGGGTTGTTACATGTCTAGAGCAAGGTAGGGTAGAGAACCAACTGCTTCCTATAGCCATTCCTATATGTTGTTTTCCTAATATTGGTCACTATGGTTACCTTTGTCCCATGGGGGTGGTCGAGTCTTGAGATTATTGGTGATCAACCATCACACGAGATTCCCCACCATAAGTTGGGTAGCCCTAGGAGAACCAATCGCACAATGACCTAGCCTAACCCCTTTGAATCGAGTTTCTCACACACTTTGGCTTTGGACTGTGGGATGGCGAAGGATTTTAAGCTGCCTAATATTTCAACTTCTATGTCTCAACGTAAGTGATTGATGGGTTTTATTGGAAGCGTGTCCAAGTGATCCTACACCTAAACTACATATATTGTTTGTCCCTGGTACCCAAGTCAGATTAATCTGTGTGTTGAATTATGAAGGTGTAGTGCTTCAACTCTAGGCTTAGCAGTGTTAACCAAGATCACATTTGCTTAGGGTGTGAGCATGTGGAAATGATGTGTTAAGTGGATCAATTAATTGAGCATGTTTTATGATGCCATGTGTTGTTGAACATAAATTGCTGAAAGACGGTAAATAATGTTGAAAATGAAAGAAAAATAAATAGCAAATCAAGCACACAAAACCCCGCCCAAGAAAGGCTCTCAAGTAGCTATACAAGAGAAGGAAAACAAGCTACTCTAAGACACATAAAAGGCCTAAAATATCTAATGTCAAAAGGACTGAGATATAGTGGCACTAATCTACTGTAAATGGTGTAGACACACAACAAAAATTAGAGGTGAAAAATGTTGTAAAGGATAGGTATGAAGTTCTAAAACTTAGGATACTCAAGAGGATCCTAAGGGGGATAGGAAAAAGCCAAAATATAAAGGTAGAAAAGTTGAAATAAACCTATCCAAAAGTGTTGTAAAATAATGGATTAGGCCTTGAAAAACAGTAGTTGAAAATGTTGAAACCATAGACTCCTCACTCAACCAATCTCTTCCTAAAAAGGGGGAGGTCTACTCTAAACCCTAAGGGGATTTTTCCTTGTTCTAAGAGAAAAAATAAGAGAATCTAGGCTTAGCGGAGCCTGAAACGGAGATAAGAATCCCTTCCTAGTACACATACAACACTTTTTACAAACTTGGAAAAATTATGAAAATTTCTTGGAAAAAATAAAAAACGCAGTTACTAACCTGGAAACAGTGGAAAACGAAGATATATAGCCAAAAAGTGCACTTTGGAATGCATATTTGGGGCTAAAAAGTGAAATTTTCTCTCGGGACTCTTGGTTTGTAGATATCACATTGATTTTTTCATATCCTGCTCAACTGGTACTTGTGACCTATGGAAAGAACCAGAAAAGCACTAGAATTTGAAAATTTGATAGAGAAAAGAAAAGAAAGCTATAAATAGAAATTGAGATGCTATAAATAATTGTACAAAACCTTGAAATTCACTGAAATTACAGTCATGTAGGAACCGAATTACTACACGAGTGGAAGTCGCTATTTGTTAGTATGAAATTTCTTGGAAGGTGTACCAAAAACAATTCACTTAAGTCAGTGCTGACAATGACCCTAACAATAATATTTGGGCTCTTACGTTTCATATCTGCAATAATAAAACAAGAAAAACCTACAATAAAAAGATATATGCGATCCAAAATAGAAACAACAATAAAAATCCAATGTAATAACTGAATATGGAAAGGATTTTAAATGAATAATAATCTTTATTGATAACTTATGTTGAAGGAGATCTATAAAAGGGTATGTAAATCCCCCTCTGTGGAACGGGTCATTTGATGTCCTTGATGCTTCAGTGATTGATTCTCTCTCTCAATATGTGAAAAACCCAAAACAATATGTAGAACTCTAGTGGGAGCTCAAATGCAAGAAGACGATAGTGCTGACGATGATAGTTGTGACCCCCCCTCACCATGTCAGCTTGAGGGGCATTATGTCTCATGTACTCAAATGTTATTGTATTCAGTCTCGACCTATGTCTTTCCAGGAACATTATCTGTATGGGATTCATTGTATTATTTTCTAGCCCAATGATGCTAGCATATCATGTATCATGTACTTTGTATCTCAGTCCCACATTGTTGGGCTCACCATTATTGTTTGTACTCATTTATCTCGGAGGGTATGGGTATGCCTCCCCTGCCTCATTTGAGATCATGTACTCCAAAATAAAAGGATACTTATATCAATTTAGTAGGTCTCACACTCTCCATTCCTCTATCCTTCCTTGCATTGCTTCAGTTGTATCTCTCTCTCTATCTTTGACTCCCCTTTGGTGTCTCGTGGAAGTGTAACCTACAACATATTTCGGTCATACAATTTTCTCCTAACACTCATATGTTGGGGGTCAATCTATTATCACCAAAAAATGATCACATAGCCATTTAAAGAATTAATTTTACATAGAAAAATCACTTTCACCATGCGAAATAATTTAGTAAACCATTTTTATTAAATTAATTCTCATTAAAATTAAAAAAAAACCCATGAGAATAATTGAATAAATCATTATTTATTTAATTTTATCTATGAATAATTATGAAATCATTATTTGATAATTATTCCTTGTCACATTTGACTAAATCACATACGAATAATTAAATAAATCACTATTTATTTATTATTCCTTAATTCTATTATTGGAATAATTGTTAAATCACTATTTAACAATTATTTCAATTTCACACCATTCTTAATCCTCATGAAATAATTAATAAATCATTTTATTTGTTAATTATTTCTAAATAAAGATATTTTACCATTTTGAATATCTTTTCCCTCTTCAAAAAATATAATAAAGTATTCCTAATGATTAGATCCTGATTTTGTCAATAGTATTTTATTATTTTATGTTTTTGAGATAAACCCAATACTTTGTTATAAATAAGAGGGTTTTCCAATCATTCTTCACAATGATCATTATCATCTTAACCATTATCGTCTTCTTGCATTTGAGCTCCCACTAGAGTTCTACATACTAGTTTGGGTTTTTCACATATTGAGAGAGAGAAGCAATCATTCAAGCATCATAGACATCAAAGGACCCATCCCAAGGAGGGGGATTTGTGGACCCTTTTATAGATCTCCTTCACTATGTGTTATAAATAAATATCATTATTAATTTAAATTTTTTTCCATATTGGGTTATTAAATTGGATTTTTATTGTTGTTTTCTATTTTGGATCTCATATATCTTTTTATTGCATTTTTTTCTCATTTTATTATTGCAGATCTGAAGTGTAAGTAGCTCCAAATTGTTGTTAGGGTCACTTGTCCCTAGTGACTTAATTGAAGTGTTTTTGGTACACCTTCCAAGAAATTTCATATTAACTATTTTCCACCCTATGGGTGACAGATAGGGGTGATACACTATTGTCTAGAGATCCCTCAACCCCAGGAGCCCTACATCTCAATTCTTCACCCTAGGATCTTAGTCAAGGGGGGAAGAACTAGCTCAATTTTGTTGATCACACTAGACCCTTACTTTGGAGGGCAACATTCATCAATACATGCTGCTTTCTATAGATTAGAAACATATCAACATGCTCTGTTTTGGTACCAAATTAACTAGCTCACTGAAGAGTTCAATTAAAATACCTCATGCATTACCAAAAGGAGAAATCCTCTTTTTTCTTGTTCATGCAGGCCATCAATTCAAATACTGTGTTAGAATTGTAACATCCTTGGTTAAAAATCCACGTACAAGTATATATAAGACCACAGTGGTGGGAAACATATTCCAAGTTGAATGTTGGGAAAGACATCCTAGTGTGGGTGTTCATTTCGATTATTATGGCTAAAGGAAATTAGAGAAGGCAAAGGCTAAGTATTTGAAAAGGAAAATGGCATTCTTGGCACGATTATTTATGAAAATAAATGAAATTAGGAGAAAATTAAGGTGAAAGGTCATGGGTTTCATGTAAGGAGGAAAATGGAGGAATATAATGGAAAATAAAGAAAATAGAGGCCTCATTAATAAAAAGGCTTATGAGGATGAGTGGGTAAGCTTTTGACAGGTTTTGATGGAGTTCTCTTTTATTCTCTCTCTCATACCCTTGGATACTTAGAGATTTCTTAAGCACTCTTGGAGAGTATGGAATACTTGGAGTTTTGGAGAAAGAAGGAAAATGAAGAGCAGGAAAGTGCAAGACGGCATCAGGATGAGAAGCTACAACAAGTTTGGCTTACATGTATTGAGTTGCATGAATCTTTTCCACATTAGTTTGGAATGCATGTCATATGCATGCGGATTATTGGTCATGATCTGTCATTGGCATGGAGGATTGCCTAGATTAACAGTCGATTTCCTAGCCTTTCCATTTCCTGGATAGCCATGGAGATTGTGGTTATATTTCCTTGTTTTTTTTGTTGGTTCTCCTGTTTCCTTAGCTTGGGTTGAGTTACGAGTTCCTGTAGCCTTGGTTGGACAAACACTTTGGAGCCCTCTAACAGCTTGGGTTGAGTTACTAGTCCTGTAGCCTTGGTTGGACAAATTCTTTGGGGAACTTGGTGGGTTGAGTTACTAGTCCTAGAGCCTTGGTTTGACAAACGCTCTCGAGCCCGGCAACAACTATGGGTTGAGTTACTAGTCCTAGAGCCTCAGTTGGAACAAACACTCTGGAGCCTTGGATGGCTGTGATAGAGACCAATCTGATTATGGTTTCATGATGTCTGACCTTGAGGTGGAATCATTTTTTGATGGGTTAATGTGGTTGGCCTCTAGAATTCTTGGATGGTTTTGGATTCAT
>APFE030518807.1:147597-185727 GCA_000404065.3 Pinus taeda
ATAACTGATTTCGTATAGGAAGTTTTCTTAACCTTGATTTTGTCTGACATTATGAGGATATGTGTTATATTCATAAATATGTATTTGACAGGTATAACAGTTGGTTCTAGTTATAGATACATTTGTCATAGGATTGGAGTCCCTTGAGAGATGGCATGGATGTGTTCATTTGCAAGCAACGTGCATGGCACAAAAAGGTAAGGTATGTAGTGTATTGTTATGTTTATTTATGCACTCACAGTTATGTGTTTATTGAAATACGAAACAGAAGATCTCATTGCAACGAGACTACAATGAAATCTTGAAGAAGGCTTAGGTTGAGCTTTCCTTTGGAAGCATTGGGAACCATGGGGATTGAGTCATGGTATCTATTATTAGTCTTGTGCTTTTGGTCTTTTTTTATTTTCTTGCACTTGATTTGTAGTTTTGTTATGTCTAGTGCATGATCATGCCATTTTGTTTGTGGTGTCGTATTGTTATTGGTTTTCATTGTTTTCTTCTTATGTGTTTCTTGTCTTGCCCTTATATTTTGAGTATTGGGAATTGGTTGGGAAGAGGAAAGTTGATGGAACTCTGGGAGAGTTGAATGAAACCCAATAGGTGATGTGAGGCCTAGATGAAGATTGATGCATGTGTAAGGGTAGTTGAAGCTAGGAATATGACATCTAGTTGGATTGGTTGGGTCCATTAGTGTAAATGGAAGATGGCGGGACAATCATGGGAAAGGTAATCAAGAAAGGTAAGGTGAATCGATTTGAGGCATCATATGCCTTGGCTATGTTGGGAACTAGTGTTCTCGATGTTGTGCATGTGTTTCATGCATAAAAGGAGTTATATTAACCTTGACCTCATGATATCTAGTAATTATGTTGTGATCATGATCATGCTAATGTCTATATATGTATACATGTATGTATGAATGAATGTCATGTCTAACAGGGTCATCATGGATCATAACTATTTTATGCTAATGATTATATGTACATATGTATGTATGTATGTCTTTGACTGACTATATCATTATTATTTTATATTAATGTTTATATGCATGTACATGTATGTGTGCATATCGTTTTCTGACAGGATCATAATTTTTTTATGCTAATGTTTATGTATATGTATGTATCTATCCATGTATCTATGTCATTGTCCAACATGGTTGTTAGGGATAATTCTTGTGGAGGAATGATTGCTTATGCAGGTGAATGGCAAGACAAGGTTCCTATTCTTATGGGAATCAAGTGAGAAGAGTAGTGATGACAAATATATGAGGTCAATATCACGTGGATATGAATTGATATTATATTCTTGTATTATGCCTTTGTTTATGTTATAACAGGTAACTCTGAGGGACACCTTAGCTGAATCAAAGTAGTGAGATCTACGACATGCTAGGATAAGCATGGATGGTAAAGAGACACTAAAAGCAAGGTTTCATGGTAGAGACAGTGTGGTTTTGGATGTGTGGTACTAATGTTGCGCATATGTTGTATATGTTGTACATGTTACATATGTGATGTGTGCACATGTGGTGTTGTGCATATATAGTGTGTGTACATGTTGTTTATGCAATACATGGTGATACAGATAGTGTTGTGCGAACATTGCATATGTTGTGCTAGGTATAGATGGTGTTATGTACATGTTGGATATGTGGAGCTGTGTACATATTATACTATGCACATGATGGATACGCAATTTTATGTGCATATGTTGATGTGCACATATTGGATATACAGTGATGTGTACATAGGGTGCTCTGTAATTGTAGATGCAGTGCTATGTACATATGGTGTTGTGTTCATGTTTTACATATGGTGTGGTGTGCATGATTGTACAAGGTGTGTTATGAGCAACTGGTGCCATGTACATGTTGTACATGTGGTGTGCTATAGGGATTAATGCATGGGTGTTTGGTGATGTAGAAACCCTCAAGGATATTCCCAGATCCTTGGAAGAGAGTCAGATTAGTTGCAACTATCACAAAGATGCATTCATATCTATGTTTAACAAATGAATATCAAAGCGAGAATGACTTATTACCTCGAGTCTTAGTGTGGTGCTGTTGGAGAGAGCAATGTAGCTAGGCAGAAGACCCCTGACCCAGCTCCAGATCAAAACCTGCACATAGAAAAGACAAGCGTAATATCATAGCATAAAACCTTGATAAACAATGCATGAACATATAAAGATATCTAGTTGCATATATCTAAGCCACTCATGGTAACGATATTGAATAAACATATAAACAAGTTATACTGCCTACAACATGGAGTGGACAACAAAATTGCAGTTCTTTATTGATGTAGAAAGAGTGATTACAACCATTGATTGTATCAGCCTTCCCTTACACCTCCAACTCCTCTCTCTCTCTCCATTCTTAATCTCTTCTGATGCCTTAGTCTAAGACACTACTCGATAGTCAAATAGGCAATCCTTTCAAATGGTTCGACCCCTTTCACAATGGCCCTAGCCTTGCATATATAGCATGTGAGGATAGGGTTGCCAAGTCCTTCATGATTTCCTTTAGGCAAAAGTAGTGATGTTTCCATGCTGTTGTTCTCTTTCCCATTTGTAGACTCCATTTAGAATTAGTAATTCCTCCAAACAAGTAGAGTTCTAATTTTTCCCTACTTTTGTGAGTTGACATAGGAGAGAATCTTGGGATATTTCTCAGTCAACTTGTTCCCTTTACCTATATAAACTCATTAAGGTTCACTAACGCTTTTCTTGAGGTAACAGACAGAGTTACCCTAGGCACTAACGCACCCTTAGCCTTTCTAGGAAGCTTGATAAAGTAGCTTGCTAGTGTTTAGACAACATTAGCTTGACAACTAGGCCTGTGAACTTGGTCAGTCCTTCAGTCATCATGTCTTTCTTTTTTGAGTTGATGAGGAGGTGATTTTCCTATATAACAGATGCCCCCTAAAGTGTGAGATCAGAGGCTACGACGATGGCCAAAATACTTTATATTTAACTGTCCTTTTCTTTGGAAAAAGGAGAGAGAGAGGATCAGAGCTTCGGGCAGTACAAGAAACTTGATACAACACATATATAAAAAACAACTAAAATCATGTTGTGAGTTGGCCATTCCCACGCTCAGTTTCTATGTCAAAGTGATTTTCTCAATAAAGAGATATGACGATGCTGGCCACCGATAAGCACAATGTGGAACCTGTGTCATAATATGATCATTTTGATGAGTTGTCTCCAAAAAAAAATAAACGCAACTTGCGAGATGAAACAAGGGTGAGTGATGCAAGCCTCTACCCAAGGTCTTGATTTACACTTCACCACCAACATAGATAGATACATGTGAATATAGGTGTTGAGGTCAAACATGTATGAAATCGTCTGATTACCAATCAATAATGGAGACCGTTAACAAATGCGAGGATGGCCACCGATAATGGTGATGGTCTCGAAGATGCACAGTACAACCTAGAGAGTTTGAATAATGTTTTTGTCATCGAACACTCGTAGAATCATTTAACGAGGAGCCAATGATGAAAACCCCTGACCAAATGCAAGGTGACCTGCCACTGATGTCTACAAGTACCAAGGCACAGAAGTGTTTCTGGGTCTTCTTCCTACATAGAGCATTTAAGTTGATAGGAAGCAATCTGTCCAAAGGTAGGCAATAAGGTGTCCTACATCAATCGACATGAAACAAGACAAGAATGATTGTTCTTTGAGGAATATTTTGAGCATTGGGTCAAAGCAACAGAAGGCATGATTATAGGATATGCTTGATGGTTTGATCGAGGAAATAGAAGATACAGGTTTTCCCTTGAACAATAGAAGGCACGACAACAATTTTAACCATGCAGCACTAGACTCATGAACACCAAAGAGTGTTAGGATACAAAGATGTAAGAAAATCAGGGTATATAGGCTAAGCTCATAGGATGGTAAGGTTCATATTGAGAGGTCGTCATAAGGAAGTTTTATCGGAGGGAGTCCCATGTTCAAGGGAGCGACTATTGCCAAAAAACTCTTTTCACAATACTGAACACAAAGAAATTGTATTGTCCACTTTCCCCATCTGATTAGTTTAGTGAGTCCAGATGGGTAAACTGATCGATCCTTTCATGTTTTAAGAGTCTGAAAAGGATCGTAAAAAGAGCGACTCTATGCCCTATATGATTAGTTTAATGAGTCCAGACAGGCAAACTCAGTGGTCTTTTCGTGTTTCAAGAGTCTGAAAAGATTGTAAAGAGTGACTCCATTCCTCATCTGTGTAATTTAATGAGTCCAGACAGGAGAACTCGGTGATCTTTTCATATTTCAAGAGTCTGAAAAGATCGTAAAGAACGACTCTAGGGTGGTCCCATTGTCATAGTTTTTAATCGAGTGCGACAAAGGTTTAATAGTATACCCGAAATGGTTCCTTTTCCGTAAGTTAATCTACTGAGTCTAGATAAAGAGAAACCTATGCTCAATAGATGTTTGCCTCATTTTGTTACAAGTACGAGGAGACAGAGTAAACTCGATATTCATCATGAAATTTTAATGAGTAAAGAGACGACAAACTCAATAGACCTTCATCAAATTTTAATGAGTCAAATGAAGAAAACTTGAGGTATCTTTTTTAGTTTAATGAGCAAGGAAAAAGAGGGAAAAGAACTATTCATTCCTTCTTCGTAGATTTAACAAGCCCAAAGAAGGGAAAAATTCAGGGATTTTTCAATTTAAGAGCAAGAAATAGTCCCAAAAAAGAAAGTGCTCATATCGTCATCGTAGGTTTCTAACGAGCCCAATGACGAAAACTGAGGGTTTTTTCAATTTAATGAGCAAGAAAAGTTCCTAAAAATAATGCTCAAAGCTTCTTCATAATTTCTTAATGAGCCTGAAGAAGGAACTCAGGGTTTTTTTCGATTTTATGAGCGAGAAAAAAGTCCCAAAAATGAATGCTTAGTTGATATTTTTTAGTTTGGTGAGCTAGAAAAAGAGAGGAAAAGAGTTGCTCAGACTGTCTTCGTAAGTGTTTAACGAGCCTGAAAATGAAAAACTTGAGGACTTTTCAATTTTAGAGCGAGAAAACATCCCATAAAAGAAAACGCTCATTGAGAATCGAACATGGTCATTTCCGTCGATCAATCCTGAAAGTTCTTTCATCAAAACATGAGCAATTTATTCCAATATGGGGTCATGGCGCATGATAAATATCATAGGAAATGGACTACTTCTACTTTAATGAATTCAATTAAGATAATTCATGTCTCCAAAGTGACTATTAGGGATTTCTTGAGCCTCCACTCTCACCATTTTCATCATTTGAGAGCTGTGAGATTGTTCTGGAGCTAAAGAGGAGAAAATTTGCCATGGACAATTACGGGAGATCTGGGCGACCATTTGACGTGCCATCAGTCCCAGGTAGATGCCAAAACCATGATCTTGCATTAATCAACCCTTGTTAGCTACTTTTGGGGTGGATTTTTGGAGATCTAGGGAGCCCTAGATCATTTATTGTGCCTAACGTCCCCTTCCAGGTTTGTAGGGAGCGTTAAACGCCCTTTACAACCTTAGGGAGGGTGTTTATCCTCCTTGTTTGTCACTAGGGGTGGCATTAGTGCATGAGGGTGCACCTCGAAACCCCGGGAAATGATTTCTTGAGCCTTTTTTCCCCATTTCCACTAATGTTTTGGTTGATTTGTGCAGGTTTTGAGACATTATGACTAGTCTATGGAGAGAATGGGCCCATGATTGACAAGAATTGTTGATGCAAAATTATCCAGCTTGCATACTTGCATTGCGCCGCTGTGGGTTGATGAAGTATGAATAGTAGGACTCGATGAAATGTTAGGAGGACCTTTTGAGCTGGATTATTCAGTGCTGGGATGAACACGAATAGGTGTTCCGGATTGGGGACCATGAGTTGCCCATTGAACGAGATGATATATATTTCTTGATAGGTTTGTCATGTAGAGGAGCATGGGAAAACTTGACTAGTGATAAGCCTTGTCCCTGATCAACCTTAGAGCTAGTCTGAGCTTACTGTATCCCTGAGAGTGGAGTCGTTAGCAACAGAGTCCCTATAGAGAGGATTAGATCCAGATCTATGAGGGTCATTTTATGGATGATTGTGCGCTTGGTGGGGTATAAAAGTCCCCATGTTGTGATAAAGACCCAACTATTGCTTGCAGTTGACTTTTTCCAACTACATATATTCAACTGGTGTGAGGCAGTGCTTCGTCAATTGAAGCCAGAGTTGACTGCATGTAAGACCCAGATCGAACAGAGTTTTGGGTATGTCACTCTCATTGTCTCCTTAATACTTGAGAGGGTTCTAGTTATGCACCTGTGGATGAGCTTAGGTCCCCTCGATCCGAGGGAGCCTAGACAGAGGCGATGGACATCACTTGATCCTCGCACAGGAGGAGGACCCATCCGACTTTTTTTCAAGGAAGATTTCTTTGAATGGCTCAGTGGCCAGATTGTGACGATAGACGACTATGCCTACAAGGGCATGGACTTCATAGGTGACCTTGACTTGATTTTTCCACCTGGTACAAACTGGGGGCCTCAAGGTAAGAAGGTTTATTTGAGATTACTTAAAGAATTTTTAAGCTTTTGAATGTTTATGTTATATTTTTGTTGATTTTATGGGTGAAAAAGTACTGACATAAACCTTTTTTCTTGACATAGATGTGGCAATGATGCGACTTGGAAACGAGCCTCGCCAAGTGAGGTGAGGAGGCCAACTACCCAAAGGAGGGGGTGATGCTGAGAGTCTTTGTGAGGTTCTAAGGAACCTAGAGGGATTGAGCATGTGTGTGCCCACACTTCCTATGAGGAATATCCTCGCTCCCATGCAGCGACACATAGTTGGTGTGTCTAAGTGATTTTTGGTTCCTCTTCGAAGGATAGCTAGAGTTGTATTGTATTTTCATGGCAGTAGGCTCTATTAGCAAGCGCATGGTATATCCAGCAGTTGTTTATAGCTAGTCTTAGTAGCCATTTTGTACTTAAAACACCCAAGTTTTGGAAAATTTTCTTATGTAAAAGACTGGATTCGATATCTCTCTCTCTCTCTCTCTCTCTCTCTCTCTCTCGTCCTCTCTCTCTCTTCTCTCTATCTTCTCTCTCTCTCTATATATATATATATATATATATATATATATATATATATATTAGTATATATATTATATATATATATATAATATATATATTATATAATATATATATATATATATATATAGATATATATATCTATATATTATATATATCTACAAATATTTTGGTATTTTATGATGTAAATGTTTTTTAAGTGTTTTTGTAAATTTTTAACTGTGTAAACATTTACTTTCATACATGTATCTATAATGAATGAGACAGATGCCAATCTAACACATAGTTTCCCATTGAATCAACAACTGTATTAAATTCTCTAGGAATGTGTTCATATTTCATAAACTCAAATTGACATTCCAAGAGTCGTAGCATAAATAATGATGCAACAATATTGGATTACGAACGTGATAATGATTTGTCAATTGCGTAACAACAAGATGAGAGTCTAACCTGACCACTAGATTGAAGATGTCCCTTGATGACGCTTCAGTGACAAGTGAAATTACAGACATGTACTCAGCAATATTTTTGGTGGCAGTACCAAAGAAGACTCCCCCAGAACAAAACAGTTCCAACTTAGGTGTGTAAATGACCGAAGCAACTGATGCAATGTGTCGTGTGTGATGACTGACACCATCTGCATATCCTACATATGGTAAGGGTATTGAAGGCATCTGCATAATGAGAAATATGTATGACAAAAATACTTTAAGAAATACAAAAAAATAAAGTCACATAAAAAAGAAGCAAAACTTATAAATACATAAAATTACGAAGCACATGCCTAGTGCAGTACTAGGCATAATACTTTTTCAGATAGAGCCTATCTCAAGGCTCAACGAGTAGGACTCTTTCCTAGTCTTGAAGTTCATATGCCCCTTTTGAGAGGGCTTTCGTGATGACATATGTGTTACAGCTCCAAATATCACCCTTGGTATTTGTGATGCTTGGTTTATGGCCTAGGGAAACCCCTCCTTCCAGACTTGGTCCAAATATTTTAAAAACAGTGTTTTACTCCCTCTACGCTACTTTTCCCTGTGATAAAAGCATGTACATGCGAGTTAGTCAATACCCAACCCATGTATATGTGTTAAAACACTTAAAAAAATTAAATTTCCTTAACTATCGGTAGAGTTCACAAGTTTTACCTATTGATTACCTCCTAGTGCCCGTGGCCCAACTATTCCCAACTGTTTCTCAACTAAAAAACTAAATTTGGGAGAAGTATAAAAAGACTTATATGGGAAGGCCTTATGGAGGAGAGAGGAGATAGAATTACTATACTGAGATTTTTCCCTGATCAGGAAACCCTTGTTTCCTTGAGTGTTGATATTCTCCCACTTGCTTGAGATATCATGGTATTGGTTATGGAAGGAGGTTGTTGAAGACTGGGACTGGACGGACCTAGAGGATGGTTCCACTTGGAGTCGGAAGAGGAAGACTTAGGTGAACTCTTTCCATGTTTATTATAGTTTTCTACAATAAAAAGAAACGTTGTCTTGTTCTTGAAATCCACTTTGTTTATGCATAAGATGTTATTGTTATGATTCATGTATGAATGATTATTTTGATGTATAACTAACCATTTAATTATATGATATAAAGTTGATTTCACTAAAATGCTTTATCTATATGCTGCTATGTGTATTTGAATTGGTTGATTTGTAGATTCGAAGATCATCAGGAGTTGTAGAGGGTTTGAACCCTAGTTGGAACTACCCAAACAAAGGACATGTGCGTATGTTCATCCTCGCATAGTTTGTTTATTTAAGCATGTTTCCTGATTTGTATGTGTGTTTCTTGCTGTAGATTACTCTTTCTGAACCAAAGCGCTAAGGGACTTATTCACGTAACAGAATGGGCGACTCTGTTGGGGATAACAATCCTATTAGTTTGGGTTGTTCAGTTTCAATTAGGGCTCAATTCTGGGTTTGCTTGCTGTGTCCATATTGCCTGCTCCTCTAGGAACTCAGACCTCAAGTCTGATCTTTTTTATCAAGCCTTGTCTTTTATTTTTCTTGTAAAACTTAATATACACACCTTTGTCTGTTTATAGAAGCGTACACACGCTTGTTTCTATGAACCAAAACCATGTATACGTGAATTTAATTTGTCAGAAGCACATGTACACACACCTGCGTAGGGACACAGTCCCGTATACCCTTTTTTGCATGCTTTTTTCAAATCTTTTTGCCCAGAAAGATTTGTTTCTTGGTCTGTTTGGTTTCTGAGTGGTTAGTTTCTATCTTTTGAAGTTAATTATTCAGTGAGCTTATTGTCTTGAATTCTCTCATGCTTTGAAAATTTTTTAGCCTAGGTTTGCTTTTGAGGGAGTTTTATGATTTGTGTTTGAACACACAAGGCTTCTTATCTAGGTTCTTGATTGTTCTGGTCTTTCGGAACGAAAGATTGTTTTCAATATTTGTGTCAAAATTCATTATTGGTCTACTCACTTTGCTTTCTGTCATTTTGTGGCCTTGCACCTTTTCTTGCTTTTTGAAAGTGTCTTTTTGATGAATTTGAAAGTGTGTCTTTCCTGACTTCTTGGTCAGTTTCTCAAAGCTCTTTTGTTGCTTTTGGATCATTTAGTGCAAGTTGAAGCCCCTTGTTGTTCAATTTTTCATTCGTGTTGAATTGGTAACTTACAAAGTTTCCTTGTGCATTGCTTTCGGTCTTTGAGTCTTTAGTGGCATTTTGAGTTCTTTTGAAAAGTTGTTTTCATTGTTCCTTGAAAAAGAAAAGTTCTCAAAAAACATTGTTTTTGCTTTCTTTTGCCAAGTTTTCTTTTGGTTTTCTTTTGGTTTTTTGAAAGTGATTTGTGATCTTTTTGATTAGTCCTTGTTTGGGAAAGATTTTGTATTCAAAATTCATATTCCTTTCAAATATTTAAGTTGGCTTATAAAAAATTGCTTTCATTTGTTTTGAGTAATCTAGGATTTTGCATTCATGTACACCTTGCATTAGGTTAGTTTTGCATTATTAAAGCATCAATAGTCTTTTTTAGTTTTTGTGAGTGTGAAGTCTACTATAAGAAAAGAAAAGGAAAAAGGTTTTGCTTTATAGAAGTTTCTTAGAACCCAAGTAGAAGTTGCTTTTCATCGAAGAACAAACAAGTGCATTTCATATAAGTTAGTTTTTCATTAATTTCCTTTGCATCATACAAACACCATCGGTTTCATTTCCATATTGTCCCTTTTACTTAAAAAGAATAGCCACTTAAAATCAAGCGCTTAATAAAATAAACTAGAACTTTTTGTATTGTCATCAGAATAGACCAACAACTTTTAGGTTTATTTAGGGCCTTGGATTAGGTGAGAGGAGAGTAAACTCTCCAAGGCCACTCTAAATTGTAAAATGTAGAAGTCTGATTAAAGAGTGAAATCCAATATTGTTAGGGAGACTGAGAAAGCTCCATGACCAGGATTTAAGCACGAGGGTTTGTGAAGATAAGGACGAGAGATACCCCCTCTCTTACTTTTCGGATATATCCTCACAATTGTTCCGCCCGGCTTCTAATACGAGTTGGTGTTTTTTGTTGCCAATCCTAGGGATCTACACAGGTGGCTATAGAGGGGAATCCCGTGGCACCTGAGGTTGATGTTGCATCACGTTCAACAATACTTCTGGACGACACCCTGCAAAGCTTGGGGGCTTGCACAGACAAAGTCTATTGTCTGGAGGTCAGCATAACTACCTATGATACCTTCGCTAGTAGACCTGGGGTGTAATTATACCAGTCTATTTTTGGAAGGCCCTTATTATTCACTTTCTTGTATTTTGGTGTTCGGTCCTAATCACCCAGAGTGGAAATACTTGGAAGTTGTTTGATTGTTGATTTCTTTAGGGACATTTTTAGTGTGTGTTTTGTGCTCCTAGTTGGCCTAACTTTCAATTTTCTTGAGTCTTTTAAGTAGATCTTATAAAAATAATTCAAAATTGCTGACCGACCACCTAGACAGTCCCGTAGACTTCGTGGGCTTTCACCTGCGAGTCTAGAGCCTTCTCCTAGAAGGTGTAGGAGCGATTCTGCCAGTGGTTTTCGACCAGTGGCAATTGGTGCATCGGATATTGATCCTCCGCTTGGGGGAATTAGTGTACAAGATAGACCTGGTACTACTATAGCGTTAGAGAGGAACACACCAATTCTTTCTCGAGTACTCTTCTAGTCGAAAGATAATATTGAAGTGGAAGAGCTTTCAGAGATGGTTGTGGCTCTGAATTCTCCTCTCCCACCCGATCATCCAGAAATATTGTTATACGTTGGAACTCTGACTCACAGGTCTTCAATCCCAGGTCCACACACATCTATCCCTTCGATGACCACTTCTGGAAGCATGGCATCCACCACGAGTGCTACGAGTATGTAGACTCCCATATCGGTGCAAGGGGGAGGAACTATTTCCATCCCTTCTACATCCTTATTTGGGTCTACTTCCATTCCATCGATGAGTGGAAGTTCCCAAGCTAATGCATCCAGTTTTGGATTCTTCCCTTTTGGAATGCCCTCTCAAGGTATTCCTTCAGCTCCATTGAATGTACCATCAACTGCCTGCATGTCCATGATGAGTGGATTGGCTTCTTTTCAGGGTTTCCCATTTGGAAGTGGTCATATACCACATTCCAATCTGACAGTAGGATCTATGCCTTTTCCTTTTACAAGTCAAGGTAGAAATCCATTTCAAAGTTGGACAAACCCTACAGTTAGTGGGATAGGAGCTGGGAATCTATTTCTTGGCCAACAATAGAATGTGCCATACTCCTTAGTCAATTCATTTCAAAGTTTTCCACCCTTAGATAACACTTGGAACCCTTACCAAGGGCTGTCAGCTCCTTACAATACTTCGTTAGGGGGAAACTTTACCAGTTACAGAGGATTTACAGTAGGAGTTGGTCAAACTCCAAGTTTTGTTGGACCACAAGGGTAACCTTTTGGTCTAGTAGGTTCTAACAGTTACTTTGCACAACCTAGTGCCTTTCAAAACCTAGGTCATTCTTTTCAGACTTTTGGGAACCCCACCCCATCTGGGTGGAATCCCCAAGGTCCTCCATGACTTCCGTTTTTGGTCATGCTTAATCTCCCAGGCTTGACTAACTTAACAAACGATCCAATTAGATACAATCTAGCTTGGCCTCTGGTCCCAACCAAACTTCCATTAGATATTCAAAAATTCGAAGGGAATAATGGTGATGACTCGGGCGACCATGTAACCACATTCCATTTATGGTGCTCATCAAACTCCCTAATCGATGATTCGATTAGGTTGAGATTATTTCAGCGCACCTTAATAGGAAATGTGGCTAAGTGGTATATAGAGTTTCTAGGGGGCACTTTTACTTCTTTCACCGATTTGGCTAACATTTTCTTAAACCATTTTCAATTGCTTGTCTGTTTCGAAGCCGGAACTAAACTTCTGACCAATTTTCATCAGGACATGGCTACTCACATTTCAGATCATATCCAGGAATGGAGATGGAGAAATAGGCTCATCAACACTGTAATTCCACCTGAATTCCATCTCGAATAGTTTTCAAAATCATTACAACTCAAGATCTCCAAGGATGTTTCTATGTCTGGCATCTATTCAGAAGAGCAGGCTATCTTTCGCACCCAGTAGTTAGAACTGATATATTCTCAGTCTGGGACTCTTCAAAAAATCTTACCTAATGCTCCTAGATCCATGGTTGATGTAGCCAAACTAAAGCCAAGCCCTCACATTGATGATATAGTTGGATCCGTTGATGCCAATATGGTGAACCTCATGAACCAATTGCAGTAGTTGTCTCTAGAAACTGCTTCTTCCAATCAGGCTGCACTGTCCACTCCTTCGCCTTCCCCACCTTCTTTCGTAAACACTGTTCAAGCCTCTAACGCCAAAGGAAATCAACAATCTGATGGGAAGAAGAAGGGATGAGGTAAAAATAAGAATCAAGATGGGAAGGGTAATGCGAACAAGGCCGGAAACAATGCTAGTGAGGGTGGAAAAGAGTCTAAGAAAAAGGCTAAATTTCCATGCAAGTTATGTAGTGGAGATCATTTGACTCATCTTTGCCTGAAAATTCAAGATGCTCATGCTTGTTAGTGCAGCAAGGGTCTTCTAGCTCCCAACCTATCTTAACTAACCCTTTCCCCCAAGGACAGTAATTGCTTGCTGGTGCGAACTCAAACCCTGGTACCTCTGCAAGGGGCAACTAGGTAAGGGACAATTCCTTAAATGTTTTCATGATGAGTTCTAATTTCAATGTGGCTACATGGTCATGTGATTATGGTGAAGCAAAAACATCCAAGGATAAATCTGTTCCCGAAACTATGGATCCACCTCATATTGAGCAACCCTCTGTCGAGTCTATACTTCGGATACCGAAAGGTTCTGCCAAGCACATGATCATTAACCCTAATGCTAGGGCAACCCAGAACTACTCCATTGTAGAAGATTTGGCTCAAATTCCTTGTGCCATGTCTACTTTAGAGGTACTCTAGTCATGTCCTACTCAGCAAAGTTCTTTACTTTCAACGATAGGGGTAGTTGATCCAAAAAATTCTTTAGTGCTCACGTTTGACATGCTCAATGTAAAAAATTGACTTCCTCATCATATGGCTTTTCAAATAAAGTCTACTTACCAAAAAACTAATATTTTTCGAACAGTTATAGATGAGGGAGCTTCCACATGTGTAATGTCTATGCCATGTTGGAAGGCCATTGGGTCGCCTTCGGCTATTCCTTCACCCACTCTCTTGACAGCATTTGATGGGCATTCTCATAGGCCACACATGATTATCCCGGTCTTTCCTATATGTGTTGGAGGAAAGGTCGTTAATATCGAAGTAGAAATCATTGATGTCAACCTAGATTACAATCTCCTCTTAGGAAGGAACTGGATTTATGAAATGGATGCCATAGTTTCAACTCTGTTTCGAGTCCTTTGTTTCCCTCATGAGGGGAGAATTGTTAAAACTAATCAATTGGATTATTCTCCAGCTGACCCTTGTGCAGCTTCGGATTATACTGTTCCATTGGTAAATAACCCCCATCAACCTATCGAGAATTTAGGAGTTGGGATGTACTCTTCATTGATGGGTACATTTGATCTTCCCACTCCTATAGCTAGAATCAATGCCATTTCATCCTCCAAAGATTCTTCACGGGAAGAGTTCTTGCGAACTCGTTATTTTTCAAACCTTTGGACCTTACCTTCACCTACGACCACATTAGATGAAGGTTAGGTTGGTGGAATGGCATTCCCTATGTCTGTAACGAAGCTTAGATATCAATCTATCGTTAACTCTGCAGATGACCATGCTACTCCTTTTTCAGAGGAAGAGTTAGATGGTCATGTGGCTCCAGCTTGGACCCTTGACTCTACTTCTACTATGGTTTGCTTAGATACAGTTTTACCATCTGAGGAAGCAATCTTAGAAGCAATGACGGGTGTATATCGACTATGGGAAGATTTACATCATCGTTCATATTTTCTTCTCCCATTGTAAGAAGTCAAATCTAGGTTCTCCAGTCTACTTACTAGCGATGTTGGTTTGGTTTCAAACCCTTTGGCTCCAACACACATACGTACCGAAGGTAATATGTTAGTTATTTCAAAAACGTACCCATAAACATCTCTAGGAACCCTAATGTGATAGAAAATTTCGTCACTAGAGCTGAGTGTTCCCCTGAAGAGATTCAAATTTACGCTAACCTCTTTAAAGAGTTTCGGGATGTATTCGCTTGGTCTTATGAAGAAATGCCTGGTATTCATTCATCCATCGTTCAACATGAGATCAAGATGTATGAAAACACCAAGCTTATTCATCAGAAGCTTCAGCTGGTCAATCCTAGGAAAGCAACAACTATTAAAGCTGAAGTAGAAAAGTTGCTCACGGCGGGTTTCATATACCCCGTTCCTCTCACGGACTGGGTTTCTAATCCAATCCCAGTTGATAGAAAACAAGGAACGATCCGAGTGTGCATTGACTTTAGGGATTTGAACAAAGCTTGTCTGAAAGACAATTACCCCACACTATTTATTGATTAGATAGTTGATGAATGTGTGGGTAATGAGATTTTCTCCTTCATGGACAAATTCTCTGGTTATAATCAAATATCTATTCATCTAGAAGATCAACACAAGACAACTTTCATTTGTCCCTGGGGTACCTTTGCATACAAAAATATGCCTTTTGGTCTTAAAAATGCCGGAGCTACATTTCAGTGGGCCATGTCTTATGCTTTCCACGACATCAAATATGCCATTGAAGCATACTTTGATGATTTAGCTACTCGTTCTCGAAAGAGAATTGATCGTCCTAGTCACCTTCGGTTATTTTTTGAGAGATGTCGATTTTACAAGATCCGGTTAAATCTGAACAAGTGCATTTTCACGGTTACATCTGGTTGGTTGTTAGGGTTCATAGTATCAACTGAACTGATTCAAGTTGATCCCTTCAAGGTTGAGGCAAAAATTTAGTTGCCTCCTCCGTCTTCTATCCGACAACTTCAAAGACTCTGAGGAAAGGCAAATTTCTTGAGATGGTTTATAACAAACTATGCTGAGATAACTAAAGGATTTATGCGTTTGCTGAAGAAAGGAGTTCCATTTTTATGGGATGACTTTGCACAACGATCTTTTGATGCATTGAAGTAGGAGTTAATCTCTACCCCACTTTTGAGTCCACTGGTTTATGGTAGAGATTTCCTTTTATATATTGCAGCTGTAGAATCAACCATAGGTATGGTTCCAGTTCAGGAAGATGATGCTCTCACAGAGCATGTGATTTACTACTTGAGTTGAGGCTTGGTAGGCCCTGAACTATGCTATTCTCTGGTTGAGAAATTGGCCTTGGCAACTGTCCATGCTATCCAGTGGCTTCGTCATTATATTCTACTACGCAAAACATTCGTCTTAGTGGTGGTCAATCATTTCCAATTTATCCTCAGTAAGCAAGTGATTGGGGGCAAATACAATCGATGGATTTTTATTTTACAAAAATTCGATCTCGAGTTATTGTCTACCAAGTCTAAGAAGTCATTGGATTTTGCGGAATTAATTTCCAAGCTGCCTTGTGAAGAAGATACTGTCTATGAGGAAAGTTTCCTAAATGAACATATATTCCTCATCTCTTCACAGGATCCTTGGTATGGAGATATCATCATCTATCTCCATACTTCGAAGTTCCCCCCTGCTTCCTCTAAGGATGAACGTCGAAAATTACATCACCTGGCTAAGAACTATGTCATCATTGGTGATACATTATATCGCCGAGGGGTTGATTCAATCCTTAGGCATTGTTTAACTTTAGAGGGAGTAGAGTCTTTGCTCAATGATTGCCACAATGGAGCTTGTGGTGGTCATCTTTCAAGGCTTGCTATAGCCTAAAAAATATTGCGTGCCGGCTACTTTTGGCCTTCGATTTTCAAAGATTATATTGAAGCGATCAAACATTGCTACCCCTATCAAGTCTATACTTGGAAGATTTGCATGCATCCAGCTCCTCTTTTTCCTGTTGTCGTTGTCGGTCCTTTTACAAAGTGGGGCATTGACTTTACTACTTGTAATCCACCTTCAGCATTGAATCACAAGTACATTATAGTGGTCGTAGACTAGTTTACGAAGTGGGCTGAGGCCATGACTACTTATAAAATGATAGTGAAACAACAGCATTGTTCCTCTTCAATCAGATTATTTCACATTTTGATATCCCGAGAGAGAATGTCACTGATCATGGCAGTCATTTCCAGAACCAGCTGATGACCGAATTGGCTCTTAAATTGGGCTTCCGGAAGGAGCATTCATCTCTGTATTATCCTCGGGCCAATGGGCAAGTCGAAGCCATGAATAAGTCCCTCAAGATGATCCTATAAAGGAAAATTAACAAAAATCACTCCAATTGGCATATCATGTTGTATCTGGCTCTCTGGGCATACTGAACCTCGGTAAAGACTGTCGCTGGTTTTACACCTTTTTAGTTAGTTTACGGGCTGGAATCTATTTTTCCTATCGAATTTGAAATCCAATCCCTTAAGCTAGTTGTTGAGCTTCTTCCAGAGACCTCTAGTCTCGAAGAGCACCTTGTTCATTTGGAACATCTTGATGAGCAGCGTCGAGATGCCGCCATAATAAACGAGGCCCATAAGAAAAGGGTTAAAACTCAATACGATAAAGCTATCTGTCCTCGAGTCTTTTCTAAAGGCGATCTTGTCTTGGTCTATGATCAAGATAAAGATGCCTTGGGGGTAGGCAAATTCAAGTCTATGTGGTATGGTCCCTTTATAGTGAAACGAGTTTTAGGAAAAGGGGCTTATGAATTAGTCGATTTTGAAGGGAACAAGTTTGCGGAGCCCCGAAATGGGCTCTACCTCAAGAAGTACTTTGCTTAGGTTATGGCCAATCAATGGATTTTTTGTGTATGTTGTATTTTTTCACATATTTTATTGGGAGTTGTTGTGATATCGACACTTTTTTTATTTGCTTTGGCAAGTGTTGAAGGATGACTTGGTCTATTTTGGATTCGTCGATGGTGCTAGTCGGCACACTCGGAATCTTACTTCTGCAGCGTGGGTGATTTATTATCCATCTGGTTAGTTGGTGGTGTCAAGGGGAGTATGTATTGGTTCTACTTCAAATAATATTGCCGAATATACTGTCATTATTAATTTACTATCCGAAACTATTTCTTATGGAATTGATTCGTTGGTAGTGTATCTTGACTCACAATTGGTAGTGTCACAATTAAATAACATTTATCGGGTTCGGGATCCTTATTTATGTTGCCAATTTTTGAGAGTGAGGGTGTTGCAAAGATCATTTGTTTATATTACTTATTTACACATTCCACGACCTGAAAATTCATTAGTGGATTCTATCTCCAATCAAGCATTATATTAGCATATCAATCATTCATCAAGTTAAAAACAAGCATAAAAAATTTGGAACTGTATATATATATATATATATATATCATAAGACTTCCTGTGTGTACATAAAGTGTTCAAAAATAATATACAAATTCGGGACTAAATTCCCATAATCATGTCCAATCTATCTATTGACCCGACTTAGGATGGGCGGCTAAGAAGGTGACTACTGCGTTGGCCACACGCCAAAGTATGCAAACCCAGTCTCATGGTACTCCTACCATGCGGCGCTGCATCTCCTCAGGTAGGTCTTCTACAGCCACCTCGGTACCTGGTGAGTCAATCTCACCAAGTTTCTTTGGACTGCGTATAAGACCCTCTTTGTCCCAGCAGTCGTCTCTTTGACACCTCTTCCACGACGCCTGTGCCGCGGAAATCCATCTGGTCTTACCAAAACCACACCTAGAACATGATCATTATGTTAGTATTTTAATCCCATCAAAGATATCTCTAAGTTCATTTTCATATTTTGAAAACACAAAAAAATCCTAAAAATTGAAAAAAAAACTTAAAAAATGGTTACCTATCTCTCGCCATGTTGCATTTGGCGACAACACCAAGTCCAGATCTCCTCAGAAATCCACGCCAGCATAGGGATAGTCATCCACAGTGATGATTTGTTGTTCCCACCAAGAGAAGAACTCATCATCGAAAGCAGTCCCCAGCACGTCCCCGCCTCCAAGGCATTTCATTAGGTTAGCCCACCTGCCCATCCGAGGATCTTGGGGGCTATTAATAGAGACTGATACTCTGGGACGTAGCCCAGGAACCTTATCAAAGAAGAAGGATCATAAAATGGTCCCATATTGTAAATTTTAGGATTTCCCTTTCTGAATGGAGGACAACTGGTTATTCATATTGTAAGAAGAGGTGTACATCAATCAAAAATAGTGGTGAGACACTCCACGACCAAACTCATGGATACTCGTGACGCTTGGTGCAATGCGGCTGATCCGTTTATCCTGGCTATGATGAATAGTAAGATCCTCAAGGACAAGCTCTCCACATGCTTTATTGGAATCTGGCTTCCAATTTTTTCCAGATGCCCAGGACAGGAAATGTGTACATAGTCTTCCACTAAAATACTACCTCATGTCCGGCCAGTTGAATGAACAACTTCTCCTCTCCGAGAGAGACCAGTGATAAAGTAGATATCCTCCACCTCTATCCTCAAAGGCATTTGATCAATCATAAATGCATCATCTTTGATACTCCAATAGTGGATTAGCATTTCAAGCAAATTGGTGTTGGCCTTCATATTGGGCATTTTGAAAAATTTCAACAAGCCACATCCCCTCAATGCATCTAAGGCCTACTGATCATTCATAACTTCATTATCAATGGTAGTATGCTCCCTCTCTCTCCATGTGATTATCATCCTGAAAGAAAATTGAGTTCCAACCATTAGATTTTTGTGTTTAAATTTCAAACCCCGTATATGCGGGTCCCTTTCACACACAGTCACATGTAGGACCTTCGTATACGTGGGTCGATAATATCCAACCCGCGTATATGTCGCATTGAAATTGTTAACATAAATTCCTACGTTCAAACCTTAATAAAAATTTCTAAAAAAAAATCATAAAGTAATGCCCCCATTTTTCGATACACTTTCCATAGGGTCGATCCCATCGTGTTATGGTTAGTAAACCATGTTCACTCACTGATTTTTAAGTCATGACATGATGGTAGAGCCACCCTTTACATGGGCATTGTAGTTAGCACCTCACTGACATTTGTTGCCCATGCTATTTTATTGAGTAGGCTCAGGAGTCCTCGTTAGTCCCACCATGGCTTATGGATTGAAGACTCATTCCTCTTTGCTTCTTTTCTTCGTTCTGGACTTATACCCTAGAGGCTCCTTTGTGTTGAGTTGTACTACTGCATTGCATTTTGACTATTTGCACCTTTTGGCCTTGAGCCAGCTTCATTTGTACTCGTGTTTAAGACACTTTTGACCATGTCTTATGCAAACTCAAACTTGCAATCCCTTAGTTTCTACAACTTGACACACCCTTTGAGTGTCCTTGACTAGTTTTGCCTCCCTGCATTGAGCATAGGATTGTTCCCATCCTACGAACTAGATCATCTGTTTCATTGACACTCGTTCTTTCCACTGTACTATAGCATTCTTTTATTATTTTTCCAACTTAAAGAAAAAGACAAAAAAAATTATGTATTCCAGAAAGAGCGGGAATGGGACAACATTTCCATATATTGTTGGCAGCTAGAGTCAGTTGTGTCACCCTTGAACAAAGCACTCAAAAGAAAGTCTCTCCTCCATTTTTGGAAGGATTTAGTTTGACTTAGGTACACTTTAACCTTGTTATTGATTCAGTTCTCCTCCAATTCGTTATCTCTTCCAATCATATGGAGAGTTTGTTCGTGCCTCCTACATGACGAACTTATACCGAGTTACCATATACTGCCACATAGTCATCATTGAGTCGTGCTTTTGTTCAAGGGAAGTAAGCCTGAGTCGGCCTCTCTGTGGTGTCCCTTGACCTACTTTTCAGTTGGCCATCCCTGGTTGTCAGTGTCTTATTTGTCATCACATTAGTTATATTGGTCCTTTAATCATGCCAATTTAAGAAGGTCTCCCTTGTCTTCTTGCTGGCAGGTCTTGTCCTTATCGACGATGACATATTGCTCTGAGGGCAGGCCTAGAGCCGTACCCTAGCCCTATTTTCATTATTGATAGGTCACCTTATGCTCAACATCGATTAGTATCATGGGTCTTTGACTGAGTGGTTTCCCTTGTGTTTGACATCACCTTTCATTATCACACATTGGGATTCATGCAATGCCTTGGTTTCCATTTGACCCTATTGGTGGATTCCTTGCCTCTGTGTCAACTTTCATTATTGGTTGGTTCAAAGGGTTTCTATCATGTACTACCTACATCTTGTGTACACTGGAAACATGCTTTTGTTAGGTTACTACATCTATTTTTGTCCAATTCCTTCCACATTATTGGCCTACGGGTTACACTCGCACTAGATTGATGAAGGATGCCTTAATGCCTTCCTTCAAGTGGATCTTTCCCTATCGACTACAACTCATTGCTCTGGGGCAAAGATCTAGAGTCCATTTGGCAGTACCTTGGGGTTTGCAGTCATCACTGGCAGATCCTTCACTATCAACAGTGGGAAACCATCATTGTCCCCTGATTGGTAGATTCTTCCAAGTGTTTGACCTCAGCTCATTCATTCACACTTGTTAGATTTTACTGGTTACCTTGACTCTCATTATCATTATCAGTGAGTAGTCTCACATTTGTTAATGGTATACATCAATGACTGGTAATCAAAAAATTTCTCACATGGTCGACTTCAGATCATTTATTCCCATTATGTAGAAATGTACCACGGTAGTCGGTGAAGACCTCAGGTTGCATCAGCATTCTTTGGTTCACTTGTCAGTTGTTCTTATTGCTGCTAGTTGACACCATCCACATTATATGTTGCAGTCCTTCACAATGATATCTTATATGCTGGCATCCGAGTTGCAATGTAGTATCATCTTATTCCATCATGTTCATTTGGTACTATCGGGATTAGTTTTTGACATCAGTGATCAGCTTCATTCTTCAACTTCATTGATCATCTTCTTATATATGTGATGTTCCGACATGTACTTGTTCGATCACGATCAGATGATTCATTATGTACTTTCAGTATTTTATACTTGTATACATAGTGGATCCACTTGTACTTGATATGCAAACATGCTTTACTTTCTCTGAGCATGGGTATGCCCACCTTAGATGGTTGTTTCTTTCTGATCTTCTTTTTTATGGCTTGGCAAGCTGAATTTTGGTGAAGTCCTTCTCATTTTTTGACAGGTTTCCTTTCCATATACTTAATAAATTTCGGCCATCATGTACCCCTTCTAACCTCATATATTAGGGGGCATCTGTTATAGCTCGAAATATCACCCTTGGTATTTGTGACGTTGGTTTATGGCTTAGGGCAACCCCTCCTTCTAGACTTGGTCCAAATATTTTAAAAATAGTGTTTTACTCCTTGTACACTACTTTGCCCTGTGATAAAAGCGTGTACACGCGGGTTAGTCAATACCCAACCCACGTATATGTGTTAAAACACTTAAAAAAAATAAATTTCCTTAACTATGGGTCGAGTTCATGGGTTCTACCTGTTGATTACCTCCTAGTGCCCATGGCCCAATTGTTCCCAACTATTTCCAAACTAAAAAACTAATTTGGTAGAAGTATAAAAAGACTTCTATGGGAAGGCCTTAAGGAGGAGAGAGGAGATAGAATTACTATACTGAGATTATTCCCTGATCAAGTCTGAAGTATCCTTGTGCTTCAAGAACTTCCCCAAGTTTAGGAAACCCTTGTTTCCTTGAGTGTTGATATTCTCCCACTTGCTTGAGATATCATGGTATTGGTTATGGAAGTAGGTTGTTGAAGACTGGGACTGGACGAGCCTAGAGGACGGTTCTGCTTGGAGCTGGAAGAGGAACACTCAAGTGAACTCTTTCCATGTTTATTATAGTTTTCTACAATAAAAAGAAACATTGTCTTGTTCCTGAAATCGACTTTGTTTATGCATCAGATGTTATTGTTATGATTCATGTATGAATGATTATTTTGATGTATGACTAACCATTTACTTATATGATATGAAGTTGATTTCACTAAAATGATTTATCTATATGCTGCTACGTGTATTCAAATTCGTTGATTTGCAGATTCGAAGATCATCAGGAGTTGCAGAGGGTTTGAACCCTAGATGGAACTACCTAAATGAAGGACATCCAGGTATGTTCATCCTCGTAGAGTTTGTTTATTTAAGCATGTTGCTAGAGTTGTATGTGTGTTTCTTGCTGTAGATTACTCTTTCTCTCTTGGGGTTCTGACCCAAAGCCCTAGGGGACTTATTCCCATAACAATATGGACTGAGCCTTAAGGGTTGAAATGTTCATGCCCCCAAGAGGTCATGTTTTTTATCGTAGAGTAAAACAAGATCTCCCTCTCGGTAAGAATGAGGCTTGACCTTTTTTTCATACTAGGCTTTGCCCTGACACATGTGGGCTTCGAGTGCCAATTCAGAATCTTGATAGGCTTCATCAAGTTGATTTAGGTATTGCAAACACTTTTCCTCGGCAGTGGTGTTGGGAAAGAGTTCAATGACAATTTGTAAGGAAGGAATCTCACACTTGATTGGTAAAACTACTTCTAGGCCATAAGCGAGTTGAAAAGGTGTGAATCTTGTAGCAGTTTTTACTGAAGTTCGGTATGCCCACAGTGGAGGATATAACATTCTATGCCAATGGGTTTGATGATTCCCCACTAACTTGCAGATCATGGTCTCTAAGACGCCATTGACGACCTCTACTTGACCATTAGATTGGGGGTAGTAGGAGGATGATTGATCCTGGAGAAAACCGAGCAACGATGTTAAGTCAAACATCATATGTTTCTGAAAATGAGACCCGTGGTCTATAACGATCATGCAGGGCATACCAAAGTGACAGATAACCTCATTAAATAGGAGTAGCGTAGTGGTTTCTCCACTGGCCTGGAAGGTGGGAAGGGCTTCAACCCATTTCGTGAAATTTCCACACCTATGATAATATAGTTGTGTCCAGCAGAGGAAGTGGGGTTTCAAGTTACGAAGTCTATCTCCCATTTGGAAAAGGGGCCGACAGAGATAACTAGGTGTAGTAGGGCTGGAGGAGCATGCATTTTCTTTGTAAACACTTGACAAGGGTGGCACTGTCAAGATAGCCTTGATACAATCTTTAAACAAGGTTGGCCAGTAGTAGCTTGCGCCCAAAAAATTTTGAGTTGTAGATATGCCAGAAAGATGACCACCACATGCCCCAGAATGGCATTCATTTAAAATGTGTTCTAGCTCTTCATGAGTGAGGTAATGTCGAAGAACTATATCATCACCACGACAATATAACAAATCGTTAAGCACTAAATAGTGCCACGCTTGGTGGCGGATGCGACGATGGTCACCTGATGATAGTTCAGGGTGGAAACGTTATGCTTGGAGGTAGAAAGAATGTCACCATACCAAGGGTTGGCATAGTTGATAAGATAGACAACTTCATCTAGGAGAGGATCATGGGCTATCTCGTTAGAATAGACAATGGGAAGATCCAACAAAATTTCAGCAAATACTAAGGAATTTTTCGCCTTGGCAGTAGTGAAAACCAAATCAAATTGTTGGAGGATCACTATCCATTTGGAATATTTCCCTCTAAAGACTTGACGAGATAAAATGTGTCTCATGGGATTCTCCAAGGCGATGACAGTAGCCTATTATAGCTGGATGTAATGTCAGAAGTAGTTGATAGCAAAGACAATTGCCAAGAACAACTTTTCCACATGTCAATATCAAAGTTCGGGCCTGAGCCAAGCCTTTCGACAAATAATATATCAAATGCTCACTTAGGTCATCATAAGCTTGAACCAAGCCCATTCCTAGAGAGGATGGCAAGGCTGCCAGGTATAGAAGAAAGTTGGCCCATAATAGGGACCACTAAGGAGTGGGGCTGATATAAGCACCTCTTTCAAGGCATCAAATGATCATTGAGCTTGATCATCCCACAGGTACGACACTCCCTTCTTAAGTAGGCGCATAAAGCCTTTCATCAACTCAACATAATTTAAGATGAACTGCCATAAGAAGTTTTCTTTCCCCTGCAAACGTTGGAGTTGCAAAATGGATTGTGGTGCAGGAAATTGAGTAATTTCCTTTACCTTATCAGGATCAACCCTAATCCCGTACTTGGAGATAATGAAATCAAGTAATCGTCTAGAGTTGACAAAGAAAATGAATTTATGGAGATTCAGACATATGTTATAGAACCGGCACCTAAGAAAGATAGCTCTTAAATGATCAAGGTGTTGCACTCACTTCTTGGAATGGGCTAGAAGGTCATCCAAGTAAGCTTGAATGATATGTTTAATATCATGAAATGCGTACTCCATGGCCCTTTGAAATGTTTCTCTAGCATTCTTTAAACTGAAAGGGAGTTTTCGATAGGTAAATATGCCCCATGGGGAAATGAAGGCAGTTTTGTGCTGGTCTATTGGTTTTATGGAAATATGGTTGTAACCTGATAAACCATCCATCAATGAGAATGATTCAAAACCAGCGCAGTCGTTGATGATTTGGTCGATGACCGATGTCATATAATTATCCTTCGGACACGCTGCATTCAATTTCTGATAGTTGACACATATGCAGATGGTACCTTGTTTCTTATCAACAAGAACCAGATTGGAAACCCATTATGTTAAGTGAATGGGGTAGACGAAACCAGCACATAACAACTTTTCCACCTTAGTCTTGATGGCTACCGTTTTGTGGGGGTGTACTGGTTGAAACCTTTGGCGAACATGTTTAGCATTGTCCAATATCTTGATCTCATGCTCGACAATAGATGGATCTATGCTAGGAATTTCCTCGTAAGACCAAGAGAATACATCATGGAATTCCTTAAAAAGGAAGGTGGAGATTGCAATTTCCTCAGTAGTGCAATCGACTCCAACCTGGATGTTTTCCATGATGCCTGTCTTAACAAAAATATCGATGAGCAATGTCTTTGAAATATTGCCCATGTTCCCCTCTGAGTCCAAAGTTTGGATAGTCGTATAAGGTGAGGAAACGATTTCAGGTGCGTCAAATGACAGGATTTGAAGAGACATCGTGTCTGAATCAGATATCAAAACATGATGGTGGGAGTCCTCCCAAGGTTGCTCTTCTAAAAAACTGATCTCTCTAATAGCTTCGTTCGAAGGTAGGACTTGATTGAGGAGATCGAAAGAAGGAGTAGTTATGGGAGGGGAGGTTGTACCTTTGGCCATGGCCAATTTAGCTGGTGACAGTAGCATTTGTTCTCTGTAATTATCAATGTCTGAAGGGGCCAGGAGGATCCAAGGATCGATTGGTTTGTGAGGAATGGATGAAACCATAGAGACCGTTTCTGGAACTGCAGGTGGTGGAAGAGGGAAACAACCCATCAAGGAAGATCCCTTCAATAGACCGGTACCGATATTGACGTAAGAGTCAAGGAAACCACCCACTAAGGGTACGGAGCCACTGGGTAATGGGGAATAATCAGGGGTGCAAAAGGATAGTTGGTCCACTATGACTATCTTTCCATCCAATGGAAATAGGATGATGTGAAAGACAGTAGACAGAATGGCAGTCATGGCGTAAGTCCAACTGCGACCCAACAATAGATTATAGTCGAGCTTTCTATCTACGACTTCGATGTCCACCATTACTATTTTCCCATTCAAAGTGATGGGGTAGCTAGCTAGGTAACTTTTTGGGATGAAAGTGTGGTCGTCAAAAGCTTTAACAGAATCCGATGGCCGGAATAAGGTTGGAGAACCCAAAGTGAACCAACATGAAGCCGACATGACACAGGTTGAAGCACCTTCATCAATGAAAGTTCTATGTATTCCTCACCCTTTTGAAAATATTTGCACCTAAAATTCAAGCTGGTGTGAAAGGGGAGGTTTAAATTTTTCCATGTCGAAAATTGCAAGCATGGAATCCTAAGGGTCGATACCACCAATTGCCAAAAGCAGAGCTTTCCTTTGTGCTGGACATGTTTGTAATACTTCGAGCACCGACATAGCTGATGGTGCTTGCACCAAATCTTCTACAATATTGTAGTTCTGGATAGCATGTGTAGATGTATTATGCGTTGTGTGATGAAGTGCCCCTTTTGGGGGCGCGAATCAAAAGATCAGTAACCAACCTTTAGATATGAAGATCATTAGGTGGCAGTGGGTTTTGACTTGAGGAGGCTTCCTCAGCATTAGCAACTGGAGCTCCATAATATTTGGCTCTAGTTTGTAGATCTATCATTTCAAAGGTGTAAATGGTAGACAGTCCTTCACCAGCTAAAGGATGATGCAAATCGTCACTGCCCCCTTGCAGGCATTGGGGTTGGTTTGCAACAAGGTGTTGTTGTTGCTAAGCAGGGAAAGGATTATTTAGGACTACAGGGGTCTTGCTGGTGTCCTTTTTAGTGATGAAATCTATGCATTCCTGAAGACGCGAACAATGATATGTCATGTGGTCTTCTGCACAGATTTTGCAAGGGAATCGGGTGGGTTTTTCTTTTCCATCATCAGAAAGTGCATCAGCATTTGGCTTTGGGTTGTACTGATTTCTTGACTTCTCTTCAGAAGGAGCAGCCTTTTTCTTATTTTTCTTGTTCGTACCACTGTGTTTTTGTGTAGACTACACAGATTTTATCGCGATGGTAGGAAAAGCAATCAATTTGGTAGAAGGGTCAACTAACAACTAGGAAATGTGACTACAAAATTATTTACAGCAGCCCCAAGGTTGTGCCGATAATCCCATCGGTGTGCAATCCGAGTTGCTGAGTAGCAGGAGCATTGAAGTTGCGAGGGTCATTGGGAATCACATCGTATAAAGTGAAACTACGAATATATCAAGTCTAAGTGTTGGGCATGACGAATGGATTGGTCTTCCATGACCGCACCACCTAAGGCGACATCATTAGTGATTTGGGGGAGTAGAGACTTGCAGGACCAATCCGCTAATAGATAGTCTAGGAGGGGAGCTTTGACTAGCCGCTGCCTACATCTCCATTCATGTATATGATCTGAGATGTGGGTGGCGATGTCCTGACGTAATGAAGTGACGAGTTCTTTCCTAGTTTCATAGAAGATGGGTAGCTAGAAGTGCTTTAAGAATTCCATTTATAAAGTGCCAAAGGTATTGACTGACACATGTGGTAACTCGATGTACCACTTGGTTGCATTGGCAGTAAGGGTGTGGGGAAAGAGCCATAGCTAGATACTATCATCCACCATGGAGTTAGAAACACACCAGAAATGATAAGTGGTGATGTGTGTACCTGGATCCTCCCGTTGCTTCCCTTTGAACTTTGGGATGTCTGTTAGGATTTTATGCGGGATTGGTAGCCAAACTAAGTTGTGATAGATGGGGTCATTTGTGAGTTTGTACAAGCTGGGGATATCAAGCGTTGCCAAGAAAGGCAAGGTGTTTGATACCCCTGAATCGGACCATGGCGATGACATACGACTTGAGGATCCTTGCGGTCCTCCCATCGTGTTGTTTCCAATATTATACACAAGTTGCGTGGCACAGTAATTTAGTAAGGGTATAGTTGTGTATTGTGGGTTTCCATAGGGGTTGTTAGACTGGGGGTTGGAAGTGCCCCTAGGATAAGACGTGCCCCTTGACTCATTTGAGGTTGAGAGTAAGGTGCCCATATGGATTGATTGGGACCTTGTTAAGGGTTCTCACTCAACACGTAACTAACTATAGTTCCTTCACTGACATAAGGAGGGTTCATGTCAATCAATGACTGTCCCTACAGTCCTGTAAACAGAGGGGGAACTGTTACGTTCCCGGCCGGTATATGTATATTGGGAATTGTGCCCCCAGGCATCTGAACTTGGGGGTTAGAACTAAACAATGGATGCCAACCATAGGGGTGGTTGACGGGACCCTTGCTCACCATGATATATTAAGGGTTATAAGGAGTATTATATGTAGGACTTGTCGAAGGTCCAGGGGCTGACACAAAATGGGCGAAATGGAGAATGTACTAGGTTTGCACTCGTGGTGGGTGTCATGACAGGGTTTGAACCTGGAACAGATGGGATAGCAGGGTTTTCCATCAGAGGTACGGTACTGGCTGTCGACTGGGGAGGTGGTGGTGGACCAAAAGTGTTAACGAAATCCCATGACCTGTTAGTCGTTGATGGGATGGGTGGTGTAGTTCCAACAGTTATGATTACTCTTGAGCTTCACCCGAACCTCAGATTAAGGAGCCAAGTACTCTCATGAAGATGAGCACCCTCCCAAAAACCGAAGACAGAGTAGGTTCATCTGTGTTAGGTTCCAGGGCATCCCATCCTAGTCACCTTGTGTTTGTCCCTAAAAGTATGGCCACTAAGGATACCTCAAATCACAGACACTACCGGAGGGGACATAGTCACAGACAGTACACTGTGTGGGTAGGATACTTGATTCCCTGACTCGGCTCTGATATCCCCGAAGGGATCCCGATACATAGAATACCCAAAGGGGATGTAAGCAAAGGTGGGCTACCTTCACTTATAGTCCAATGTTGTCTTGTATTTAGCTCCGCTTTTATTGGAGTGGTCTCGGATAGTAAGAGTGCAGAAGGATTTCTCTCTTTAATGACACTAGTTTTGGTGTATGATTTTGGGCAGTTAAATCACACTTCCTATCCCAAGCTCCTAGCCGAAAATAATGTGTGTTTACTCTAAAAAGAGTTTCTAATTGATTTTATTAGGTAGTTTTTAAATGTACTTCATTAGAGTCTTCAGTAGGGGTGTTGACGTATGAAGTTATATGGGACTCTAACTCAAATCATGCAAAAACAATGCTTGTAAAATTTCACTTTCGATGAATAAGCTGCTTCTACAAAGGGAAAGTCATTCATACATCAATATATATACCATGCATCCTATTCAGTAAAACAGTAACGCAACCGACAGAACTTCAATTCTCACTAACAACTTTTGAAACCAAATAATGCAGATCTAACCAATTAAGCAAAAAACAGTAAAATAAATTTGTATTTTTTCTTTTATGAAAACAAATACTTTAAGAAGTAAAGTTATTTTCTTAACAAAAAAATTGTTCAGAACACAGATCAGTCAAACAAGCATAGTTGCAGATCCCTGATCATTTTACAAGTAGATTTCCCAACCCATGAGGTCGGAGAGAAAGTTGTTTATCAAGAAATGGCTGGTTAATGCTATGTACTAGAGGCTATAGAGAGTTACTTGTAGTACTAATGCATTGTTTGTGAGGCCACAATTCTTTATAAAGAATTTTTTACACTCGTAGACAATGTTAGTGAGGAAAAAGGCTAAAAAAATAGGCTGTGGGGTTCAGATCTAGGGCTGAGCACTGAGAGAAGGGGTTTGTATAGTCTTGAGTGGTTAGAAAGGTAATGAAGAAGTACAGGAAGGCATAGAAGAAAGAGAGATCTAGGAACTTTCCGGGAAAAACTAGGAACTAAGTGAAGTCCCCAGCGGAGTCGCCAATTCTGCTATAGGGATTAATGCATGGGTGTTTCGTGATGTAGGAACCCTCAAGGATATTCTTGGGATCCTTGGCAAACAATCAGATTAGCTGCATCAGTCACAAGGATGCATGCATATCGATGTTTAACAAATGAATATCAAAGCGAGAAGGACGTATTACCTCGAGCCTTAGTCTGGTGTTGCTAGAGAGTGCAATGTAGCTAAGTGGAAGACCCCTAAGCCAACTCTAGATCAAAACCTACACATAGAAAAGACAAGTGTAATATCACAACATAAAACCTTGATAAACAATGCATGAACATATAAATATATCTAGTTGCATATATCTAATCCACTCATGCTAATGCTATTGAATAAACATATAAACAAGTTATACTACCAACATCATGGAGTGGACAACACAATTGAAGTTCTATATTGATGTAGAAAGAGTGATTACAACCATCAGTTGTATCAGCCTTCCCTTACCCGTCCATCTCCTCTCTCTTTCTCCCTTCTTAACCTCTTCTGATGCCTTAGTCTGAGACTCTTCTCGACTATAAAATAGGCAATCCTTTCAAATGGTTTGACCCCTTTCACAATGGCCCTAGCCTTGCATATATAGCATGTGATGATAGGGTTTCCAAGTCCTTCATGAGTTCCTTTAGGAAAAAGCAGTGATGTTTCCATACCTTTATGCTCTTTCTTGTTTGTAGACTCCATTTAGAATTAGTAATTCCTCCAAACAAGTAGAGTTCCGATGTTTCCCTACTTTTGTGAGCTGACATAGGAGAGAATATTGGAATATTTCTCGGTCAACTTGTTCCCTTGACCCATAGAAACTCATTAAGGTTCACTAACGCTCTTCCCGAGGTAACATACAGAGTTACACTAGGAACTAACGCAACCTTATCTTTGCTAAGAAGCTTTATTAAGCATGTTGCTAGTGTTTAGACATTGTTAGCTGGACAACTGGGCCTCTGAACTTGGTCAGTCCTTCATTCATCATGTCTTTCTCCTATGAACTGGTGAGGAGGTCATTTTCCTATATAACATAGTGTTGTGTGCATGTGGTGTTGAGTACATCTCATGCATCTGATGCTATGTACATGTGGTTTCAAGTACATGTCGTGCATGTTGTACTATGTACATGTCGTATTATGTACACATTGTACAAGTGGCACGATGTACATGTGGCATTTTTTCACACGTTGTGCAGGTGTTGTCATGTACATGTGATGTTGTGCACACGTTGTGTAGGTGGTGCTTTGTATAGGTGGTACTATCTAGTTTTTGTACATATGGTACTAGTGTACATGTGGTATTGTGTGCATGTTCTACATGGAAGGTTACATGCATGTGGTACTATATATGTGAATTATGTAGTCATGCTATCGTGTCATGTGTATTCATTATGTTGTACTTCATATACATATATGTATTGTGTGGCACTGTAAATCTGGTATAGATGGATGTATTGTGCTATACATCGGATGTAGGTGTACGAATGTGTTGTGTTGTACATTGGGTGTAGTTGTATGTATGTGTTGTGTTGTACACTGGTTGTTGGTGTATGTATTATGTGGTAGTGTACACTGGGTGTACGCACATGTATGTGTTTTATTCTACACTGGGTGTAGGTGTATGTGTTGTGTGTCAGGTGTAGATGCATGTATAGCATGATGTTGTATGTCATGTGTGGTTGTATGTGTGTGATGCACACTATGTGTATGTGCACATCATTGAGGAGAAGGCACTGAATTTTTTTCGGGTGTGGAAACCGATCCGGTGTGCGTAAAGAATAAGGACAAAGGTAGAAGTAAAGGATTGATTAAAGGATAGGTATCAATATTTTATTTCAGCATTATTATGCATGTGATGTATGGTTTTGGTTTATGATGGTTACATGTGATTTATGATTTTGATCTATGATGGTGGTGTTTTGAGCTAACTTGATGTGTTATGATTATAAATGATTATTTGGTCAAATATGTTAGTTTGACTTGTTATGATAGGAAGAAAAGAGAATTGCAAGTGTACCTCATTAATGGGTGTTGGCTTAGTTGGTCCTGACCCAGGTTCAGAGTTAAGTTTGCCAAACCAATCCCTATACTAATGGCCCTTTCGGCATCAATTCACGGAGCGCGAACTGAAGTATCACTCGAAGCAGTGTGGGGGGATGCTGGAACCAACTTTCTGTGCCCAGACATGATTAGGATGTCGATTTATACCCTAAACCTTCCTTTGCACAGATCGATAAGCCCTTGAGCCTTATCGGTATAACTCCCTCTTACCAGCCTCTAGTCCTTTGCGGAGGTCTACGTCTGTCTTTCACGGACCCTAAACAGGTGAATCAACCACTTACATGCCTTTGTAATTACTCCTATTTCCGTATTTACCCAGATCGGCTTAAGTTTCTGATAACTTTACCATGCATTAAGATATTCTTCGTGTAAACAGATATTATTACTTGCATTCATGTAACAAAGTAAACCATGCAGAATCATGCATCAATACAGTATTAAATCATAAACCCAATATTCATTATAACATAAATGCATTCATTCATAACAGAAGTAAATGGGAAAAACACCGATATTTCTAGAATAATCTCTTTATTGATGCTTTAGATTTGCGTACAGACTCAAGACTACCCTGGGCACTCAGCTGCAGGGGTCCACACACTCAGCTGCAGACTCTACTCTAGGCATCTACACACACAGCTGCAGAGCCTCTCTTCCACTCTAAGATTCTTTGCTTTTCAACTCTAATGACCCATTACATTCATCATTAACTATCAACTTAACTGAACTTCCTTAGACTCTCTAAGACACTCCTTTTTATACAATCCCATGGTCTGCAAACCATGGGTATGTCTATATAAGCTGACACAGCTTACATAAAAGAAGGGAAAAATCCTTTATGACACTTACTATCTATGCACTCTGTGACCATAACTTGTAGATAATTTACACTTTACATCACAAAAACTTGCGATTTATGTCCCAAAACTTGGGCTTTTGCCCCAAAATTGACCGCAGGGGAACCCTGTCCTAACAGGCCCCCAACCCAAATATCGTGACTCGTCCCCAAGTCACTCTGCTGGTGTAGAGATCTTATTTCAGATACCCCCAGCTCAACTTGTGCCACTTCTACCTCAGTCGCGCTCTGCATGGCTACCTACTTGAGCTGCTCAACCAGCTACTCAGTTGTTGGTCCCGCAGTATCTTCTTTAACCTTTTGTTGTGTCCTCTGTAGACCTGCTAACTTCTCTTCAATGACAACAGAGATAACATATGCCTCATCCAACCAAGGCCCCAGTCTAGCCTTGATGACCGCCTCTTTGCATTGTGCTGCCTCCACCTACTCGAGAAACTACTTTCCCTCATGTAGCTTAGCCAGTTGTCATGAGATATCGACAGTGCACACCATCACTCTTGCTTCATCATACTACTGCTGCAATTCTTGGACCTCTATGCTCAACCTCTATAGGTGAGGATCCTCTTGCAGGATCATAATGACCACCATCAACTATTCAAAGAGCACTATGCAATCTGCCATCGTGACATCCACTGTTGCTACTGCATCCTTACAACTGCCTCGCATTGTTCTCTGACCTCTAGTGGAGTTGAAGGGTGTGACTTCAACTCAAGCTCTTTGATTCTAAGTTTCAGTTCAAACTGAACCTTGGCCATCTCTGTCATCGCATCACGCACACCTGCAGCCAACTTCCTAATCTTGGCCTCCACTAGCGCTTCGTCTAGGATTTGTGGCTCTGGAACGGTTCTTCATGCTTCAGCTACCACTGCTGCGGTGTGCTCATTCTTCTCTTAAACCTTCTTCCAAGCTTCTAGCATGGCTATCTTCTCAATGAATATCTATTCATTGTTGACTTTCTACTCACTGATCATGCTCAGCGCATGCTACTCTCGGGCCTTAAGCTCTTCAATCACACCTACTTGTAGTGTGTGAAGGAATTCACTGGGGAGTGTGGCCAAGTTGAGGCCAACATTCCTCAACATGCTGACAGTAGCCTTGTCAGCTTCCGCCTCCACTCTCAGAGCTCCATCTGGTAGTGCAACTTCCTAGAGATCCAAGGATCGATCCAACTCTACTACTTGAGTGGTCCCCAACACCAAATTAGTCGAGGTCGCGCTGCTCTGCCCTGCACTTGCCTACAGTCTAGTTGTTTGGATCTGCAGCTCATGCAAACCCATCTGTATGGCACTTAGTGCCTACTTCTGCTGCTACTCAAACTTCTGCAGTAGTTCTGATGTTGTATCCCTTACCTTTTCACCAATATCTTCCAAGTCACCCTTCGTCAAGGTAATTGGATCTAGCGATGATTTGGAGGCTTTAGTATTCTTTCATTACCCCTCCTTTTCCTATTCCCTATGTTGTTTTACGTGAAAAGGAGTGCTCTCCAGATCTCTGCCTCCCTATTCCGACTATTCATCATCCTCCATTTGGGGCAAAGGATATTTATGACTCTTTTCAGAGCTGCACTCTTCCTATTCCGCTTGCTCCTTTGCGGCACGCTCCGCTTCTGTGCGTGCCTTGTCCTCGGTCTCCTTCTTCCTCTTCTCTACCAACTGCTACACCTTCAATTGGGTCGCTTCCTTCTTCTTCTTCTCCATGGACTTGCTTCAACATTATCTTCATTACTCACAAATCATTATCCCTTTCAGGTCTGAAAACTTTGTAGGAAACAAATCCTGGTACTCGTGGAGCAACTAAGTGACCTTATCCACCATAGCATCATCTCAGTAGTCCCCTATCTTTACACACTTTATCTCCACCTCTATCCCAATGTTCACTTGTCTCATTTTCAGTGGTTCGGTTATATCTGGGTTCTCTATCTGTGGCCCCTCAACTTCGTAGTGAGATTTTGTCTCTGGGATATTAATGTTCCTTGGATCCTCCTCTTCTTCTTTCACAGTGTAGCACTCTAGCACATGGCATAGCTGGGTGGTCCAATATGGTTGAATCAAATCCAAGGGATCTAACAGTATTCAAAAGATCACTGCCTTGACCTCCTACAACACTTCATCAATGCACTCGAATCCATCTTCAAAGTTGAATTTCATCAAGAATCCGTGTCTCAAAATATCCCATTCGTCTGTGTCATGGCAGAGCTCTGTCTCCAAGTACCAATTCATTGATATTACATCTAAAGTGTGACAAAAAAAATGTACCCACTCCGGTTGCGGTTCTACTCAATAGGCATCAACCCATTTTGCTAAGCGATCACGTGGATCACTCCTCCCATCATATTTCTCTGACAATCACACCTTTGGGTGACCAAACCACACCCTCATCATTCTTCTATATTCGCGCCATCCATCAAAGTTGTCTTTAGGGGTACCCCACCATCTTGCAGGTGTAGCACCAAGTCCAAAGCTTGGAAGTGATGCTTCTCTGGAACTTCCCTTTCAAATTGTTATAGACATTTTTGGGCACTTCATCCCCAATCACGAATGTCCATAAACTAAGGGCTCTTAAGTCCCTAAAAGGGTTGCTTCACTGCCTAAAGGAACAAGGTCAACTGATTACATCATCTCCCAGAAGTTCTCCACTAAAAACTACTCATAAATGGTCAAAATTGGACCATATTGAAAGCTCCATGTAGGGGTGCGATGCATATCACCTTCCCAATGTACAGGATGCGATGCATACTATTTTGCTCCTCTGTAGGGTGTGATGGTCGGGAATGGAAAAATGGCAGGGACCAAAATACGAGGTGGAAGATCATGGAATCTTCCAGAAGCTTCCCCTCTGAAACTTGCCAATCCATTTTCCACCAGGGATGAGTAAGAGATCTTCATTCTCCAAGTGGAAGCAGGAACTATCAGAGAGAAGACACTAATCAAGATCCCAAAAGATGACTCACCTGTCTGTAATCATCTATATATGGATCCCTCATCACAGAGATCCGGAGGCTGGAATTTTGTAATCTATAGAGAAGTGTTTTCAGTATTCTTGTGTACATTCACAATGTTGGGTGATTTTGCTTTGCTTGAGGTGAAAGAAGGGATTCTTAGCTGGAGGATGATGCTGGGTTAGAGTTGCCCATGGTTGTAATCCTGTTGCTACTTTTATCTGAATAAATCTATTCTTGTTTCCTTCCATATCCTGGTGTATTTGTTATGCTTGTATATGGTTAATGTACATCTGATCCTACATTATTTGTGAATTTAGATCCTTGTTTCTTGCATAGTAGTATGTTGTTGTGATTCTGCAGGTCCCTTTTGAAGCTGAGCAGATAAAGAGCGAGCAACAAAACTCTATCAAGAAGGAGAGGGAATCAAGCGCAAGACTCAGGTTGGCCCTCTTGGTTCTCCTCTCATCTATTTTCATAAAAGGAATAAACAGTAGACTTTGATTGTTTTTTTCTAAGATAGCCACACATCTTAGTGGGAATAGCAGCATCCGTGTGGACACTATTCCCGTATAACAAAATGGCAACTCCGCTGGGGAGCAACTAGATTACTTGTTAGCCTATCTATCCTTGTTTCTTTTATAAACATACAGACGGAGCCTGAAGTCAAGCCAGCTAGCCTTCAAACTGAATTCATCATACGAATGCAAAGTAGATCAATGTTGCTTCAGTCAATCTCCAGGTTTTTGTTTATAAATTAAACAATAGATCTGCAAGCAATCTAATTGCCCTAAGTAGTGGCTTTAGTAACCTCTAAAATCACCCCTGTGTTTTTACATACATTGATATGTACTTATTCAGCTTAAACACCTGAATTAAACTGCAACCTGTGACTGAAGTCTCATTCAGAGTCTCGCACAGTAACCATCGCACCCTGCCTTCAAGGCAGCCTGTATGCATTGCACTTCCCGAATGGAGTAACTGCGCTGCATACTGAGTTCACTGTGTAACAGGTGCGATGGTCAGGGAGGATTGATTTTACCTTCCGACTGTGGGTTTTTCTCACTATTTTCAGTCTTATTCAAGAGTTTTTTCTATCTGTATTCAGTGTGCTTCTGTGAATACTCCCTTCTCTTGCATTATTCCGCCTCCTTAGTGCAAAGAACTATAAACATTTTTTATGTATTATGTGTCGTTTTAGTTCTCTTTTACGAAAAATAACTAAATCAAACTGTCGCCTCTAGATCTGAAAGTGTCATAGCTGTTGTTTTCAGTTTTAGAAAGCAATCACATTGTTTTAGATAGTTGATTACACGGTTATCATTGCGTAAGACTTGATTTACTAGTTTTAAAGTGTCAAAAATCAATTTCCATTTGAAAATCACAAAGTGTCTCTCTCGTTTTCACTTCGTTTTGAAAAAGAATTTTGTTGAGTACAGTTGCTTTAAAGAGTATTTCAATTTTGCACATAGTTTTCTTAGTGTCATTTACACATTAAGGGAACTAAAAACCAATACATGCACGTGCATTTGCATCTTGAATGCTTGGCTTGATTTAGGACTATGCATATTAGCGTGTGCTATGTGCTCTGTGAAGAAAAGGTGCTTGACTTTCTTCCCCTTAGCAGCTATGATTTTCATTGCTGAAAGAAGATAAAACGTCTATTTATCATCTTAGACTCCATTTAGGAATTATACATACATCACGTGGTGAACCTGAAAGGCAAACTGCTAAGCAAGATCAACTTAAAATAAATCTCAATGAATCTAACAACGCTTTGGAACTTAACAACATCTAGAGGTCTAGGCTAGAGACATATTCTGGTGTCGTAAATCCTGGTAACTGTTGCTTTCAGTGTTGGTTGGGTGATTCCTCCACTCTGAGACGATAAGTTCCAGTACGGACTTGTGCTCCCACGTACCATCACATATATAATGGGAGACCACTATAGGCTACATCCTTTATCCTTAGGAAGCCGTGTCTGTCGCCCTATCGATCGTAATGCATCGAACACAGCATTCGAGAAGACTGACTGTCGTACTGTAAAACGTATTATGCAGTTTTACGATTGGTTTGGTAATCCTCTCTGCCTAGATCTCCAGAGAAGTCCATTTTTCTCCTTTTCAGACTCCTTAAAGGAAAAGGTCCTCTGAGCGCTTGTCACTTCAAGCTCAATAAAAATTGAAGGCCACTAGAGTCATCTTTTGTTTTTTCTC
>APFE030518807.1:185747-212062 GCA_000404065.3 Pinus taeda
CCATATGGCCCACTTTGTCACTTCCAGGATTGACAATTGGTTTGCCAGTCTGGCTCTTCTCTACCTCTGTCGTTCAGAATCCCACAATTCCTAAACAATCTAACCAGCAACTAGATGACACTAGAGTTGCTTCCCAACCTTCTACTTCATATGATTCTCCTTCTCCTCCTCCCTCTTTGCTTGACAAAGCCGCTAAAGCTAAAAGTCAAGTAACTGAGAAGAAGAAGAAGCAGAAAGAGAAAAAGGAAAAGAAGAAAAAGGAACCAAAATCGAAAGGGAACAACCAAGTATCGTCTAGAAAAAATCCACACACCACACAGTTGAAACCTAAATCTCCTTGCGTCATCTGCAATGGAGACCACTATCTCCAAGATTGTCCCTGCATCCCTCAGATCTTAAGGGACTGGTCTCCTCGTTTGCACCACCCGGTAGCATCAACCTTTGGCGATCATGTTGAATGCTCACCGTCAACAAATGAAAGTGAAGCACATGGAAAAAGAAGGAATCCTAGAATTCCTTGTAAGTTGTGTGAAGGCGATCACGCCATCCACCATTGTCCCTTCCTTGAAGAGTCTAAAAGAGTTTTAGATAATCATCTGGTTTCACCGTTACGACTTCCTCCTGGATATCAAAAACTCTTGCCGAGTCCTCCACCGGTTGAAAATATGGCTGGCTCATCCTTGTGATGAGCCGAAGCACCTATCGTTGAAAATGAACCTTCGGAATCCATACCAGACGAAAGTCAAAGGGTCGATACAGTAGTTGACCTGGTAATGCCTTCGGAATGTTCATCCTCGATTGATATCGTCACTGAAGAGAAAGAGAATGACACCATTCAAATTCTTTTCATCAACACCGACTCCGATGAGCTTGGGGGCAGTCCTCCCGTTCCTTTACCGCAGGAAGGAAGTTCATCAGAGTCCTACCCGGCTGTCTATTCGGTCCCAGAACCAAGCAACCTAGTGGTTTCCTTTGACTGGAACCTACTAGGCAGACCCCGTTTACCAGCCAGTGTACCATTCAGAATTATTGTACAAGCTTACAGAATGGTCATGGTTGGTACCATCATCGATGAAGGGGCTTCTGTGAGTATCCTTTCCTCAACTTCTTGGAAAGCGCTTGGTTCGCCACCGCTTTTGCCTGAAATGAGAAATCTGACAGGCTTCGACAAGGGAACCAGTCGACCTTTAGGGATCCTTCCAAATGTGCCCATTACTTTGAGAAGGAAAACTGTTCACATGAACGTTATGGTAGTTCAAGGACCTTTAGATTACAATCTACTCCTTGGATGCGACTATATTTATTGCATGGGAGCCGTCATCTCCTCACTCTTTAGAGTAATGTGTTTTCCGCACGAAGGCAGAATGGTCAAGCTCGTAGACCAAATGTCATTCCCCGGTTCACACATTGCAAATTTTCAAATGCCATCCCTGAATGGTCTTTTCATGTAAGAAATGTCTAATCGGTCTCCAGTCCGTCCACCTGATGAGAGCGAGTGATTCGGGAAGATGTGACTGAAACCCAGGGGGCATGCACCCTGGTCTGCTTCGGCAGGAAAACTCTGGGTATAGGGTAGGTTTCGGCGAAGGATATATGACTAGTGTGAAACCCGTCCGTATAGGAGAAGGGAATTAGACCGGATAAGATACCTCCGTTAGAAGGTAGGCCTTTCCCGATAAAACGAATGTTTTGTCTGCAAATGGAGGGGTAACCTAGAAACTATGCTTCGCTATACATGGGGGCATGCAAACCTTTCTGCGTGCAAGTGAAGAGCGGCTATTTATTTTTTTAAATTTGTAGGACCTCTAACCCTTTAAACCCGTAAGTCTAGTCGTTTCCTAACTTGCATAAAGAAAGGATTCATGGCAAAGCTTTAGAGATGTAAGCCACTTCAAAATAGCATCTCAAAATGAGACATTTCCATCATACGACTAGCAAGCAATGTTGTCGCAGAGTTCAAGCTCATTAAAAAATAAACTCTCCACGAGCAGTTTTAGCGCATAGTTCATGCTCGTTAAAAAATAAACATAAGTCATGAGCAAGTGTTTCTCCCCATGTTTAAGCTCACTAAAAAATGAACGGGTAAATAACCATCGTGAATGCCTTATCGCCAGCTTTTGAGCCTTGGTCGTCTTCTCGCCATCACCTTAACTCTGTTTTTAGTCGATCATTCAACCCCATATGATTGTTTACCCCTTCGAGGAACATCTGCAAAGAGTGACTCTACTAGCCATCCTTGTAACATTGCCTTGATTGGAAAATTCCAAACCTTACCTGGAATCAGCTGCTACCCGAAACCATCACTCGTTCCTCGAAGACGAGTCTTCTTTAAGCTCTTTTCACCTGACTCGTAAAATATGAAAAGATTGTTGAGCGATTGGCCTCTCTGGCTCGTTAAAAGGCATCAGAAGTGCTATCCCTCCTCTAGATTTTAATATTTTTGGACCTGAGGGATTATTACACAAGAAGATCGAGCGCTCGTCTTGTTCGGCTCGTTAAAACTATCAAAAATTCATCCCTTTTGTATTATTTTACGCTTTTTCGGACTTAAGGGATTATACGACAAAAAAGAATCTTCGGAGTCTTCTTTCTGTTTCTTTTAGACTCTCTAAAATTGAAAGAGACCGAGTTATCTTTTTCATTAAACTCATTAAACTAAATAGCGACAAACTCATCCAACAGGATGAGAACGAGTTTCACTGTCGCTAGACTCGCTAAAATATAGCGACAGGTTTGCCCGAAGGGCGGATTATAGAACAAGCATATGTTATTATGGAGTACCAAGGAAGGTATGTTTCGATGGTCATTTTGGTATCTTTTCATTAGAACTCAAAATCCTTTTGCATGGGAAATTTAGATAATGATAAGGATTTATAATGAAACACGAGAGATTAATGAGAAACACTGATAATCGTCATTTCTATGTGCAGGAGGGAGGAAAAGCGGAAGGTGGCCATTCCAAAAGTAAAGATAAGGATGAGCTAACTGTTGTCCCTTTGACGGGAGACTGGAAGCAAACCAGATCAAAATGGATCAACCCAAGAAAGGACGCGGAGATACCAACACGGAGCAGAAAAGAGAAGAAGTGATGCAGTATTAATGATTCTGCGAATCCCTCAGGATCTTAGATCCTGAGGGATCTCTATTTTATCTATTTTCTGTATATAGATGTCTTTGCCATCTTCCTTATAAAAGGGATAGCATTGTTGGCTACAAGAGAGGAATCTTTATGTAATTTCTTTTAAGGAAGATCAGGACTATGATCTTTATGTTCTGTTGAAGACTTGAGTTCCTGTAATTTTATTGCATGCTTTAATACAGACTTGTTCACTCTTTTATCTTTGAGCCTGGATCTATCTTAAGCAGTGTACCCCTGGAGGCTAAGGACCCGGCCCTGGAGGACACTTGCTCTTGTACCATTATGCATGGTTTCTGTGTTGTTTGTGCATAGACGTAATCTGGTAATTTGCTTTGGTTTAAGAATATTCTATTACATGCTCTGTTATGATTAACTCGTCTCGTGTTCCTGAACTTTATATTGATGCTACATCATTTTACCAATTCTTTGAGTATTGATTAATCTCTACAGGACACTGTCACTCTATTACAGAATTCATCACGATTGTGTTTAGCATTATAACAAGTTACCTTGAAAGGTCTGTTTCACATGATTATTGAATGTCACTGTTCTTCATTGTGAGATGCAATTGTATGTGTTTTAACATAAGCAGATTAAGTATGTTGTGTTTCTAAGGTTTTGTTCGATAGTGTTGTTCCATCATATAAGATTGAAGGACTGATGTTTTGATTGGAGTGATTAAATAGAATTACAGCTTAAGGAACTTGGTCATTTCTTATTTCGACTGTTGTTCTACTTCTGAATTGCTGTTCCATTTACTATTGTTCCATTTATTTGTTGTTCCATTTTCAATTGCTGTTCCATTTCCAGATTGCTAATTTGTTGTTTCTTAAGGACAGTCTCAGGCTATAATGGGCCTCGGCCTCTGCTACTTGGCTCCCAGACCTCTGATCTGCTCCCATCAGCTATGAAAGGGATGTGTTATTGCTACCAAGCCCTTGGCTGATGTGCTGTTCCATTTCATTTCTATTTCCTTTACTAGTTGTTTCATTTCTATTCATTAAGAAAGGTCTCAAGCTGTAGCGAGCCCGGCATCTGCTATTTGGCTCCCAGACCTCCGATCCGTTCTCATCAGTTATGGAAAGGATGGGTTATTGCTACCGAACCTTTGGCTGATGCAATGCTTGGTGTGATTTGGTCTTTTGAAATAGTTAAGTTTCGAGTTGCATTAACGTACTTTTGTAGCTTGTAAAATAGTTGTACTACAAACATTACTCTGGCAAGTGCTATGCCTCAGACTGAGACACTCTTTGAAATAACCAGACGTTCCCGGATTGATATATTAATGTGAGGTAACTAGAGGTGAAAGAGACCATTTTTATAGCTCTACATTTTGGCGCCGTTGCCGGGGAAAGAGTGTAGCCATTTGTCTTTTTCAGAGTAGTGTACGAACCTGCTAGGGAAGAATTGGGTTTTGAAAATGGAAGGTAAGAACCTATGTGTGGAGCATGTAAAAGCCCTGCTCCTTTGCCTGCTTTCCTGCAGATTTGTTGTTATCTGCTTAAAACTTAGTAGTTAAATTGAGTGCATGAATAAGCAGAAAAAGCCAGAGAAAAATCCCAAACCGTTACCAAAACCAGAAAAAGCTAAGGGACCGGTGACCCTTGGTCGATCAACATACATAGATGAAATCTATAAGAGAGCTGAATCTCAGCCTTCAGTAGGACCCAGGAAAGTTACTTCCAAACAGCCTACTAGTTCCCTTCAGGCCTCAGGCTCACCATCTAAAGCCTTTGCTGAGGTGCATAGTCAGACTAACGAACAGGACTTTCAAGAAATTGAAAATTCTATTCCAGAACGACTGCAGGAAGGGAATCTCAGTAATCTTTGTGAAGGAGAAGGGGAAATAGGGGAAACTAGGGAACCAAGATCTCCTCCTAGAATAACTCAACGATTGAATAGCCCAGACAAAGGGAGCGCGGTAAGGATTATTATTGAAGACACTCTACTTCCTCAGACAGAAATTCCAGATAGAGGAAGTGCTATTAAAACTGTTCCTGTTGAAAACATTTCCCCTCAACCTAGGAATAACCTCTTAGATCTCCCAAAAGGTTATTGGCATATATTTGACCCAATGGCTCAAAATCCACCAAACACCCAAACCTGTACATTACAATACCCCATAGTGGATTCCGCAGCAAATGCTCCTATGAAAGTAATCCCCCTTCAACACATTCCCACATTTCACGGACTTACATCAGAGGACCCCGATGCATTCTTATTTGAATTTGATGTGTTATGCAGGGGATATGATTACACCACTAACCCCTAGAAACTAAAATTTTTCCCTTCCACTCTGAAAGGGGCAGTCTTAAGATGATTTATGGGATTAGGTGGTGGAGTTATAAATAAATGGGAACAAATGAAAGAGTCTTTTCTAAAAAAATACCAAGATTACTGTAGGTCTAGAGAACTAAAAGATGAAATATTTCAGATGATAGCTAGACCAAATAAAACATTAGAGGAATACGTGGAATGTTTCCAGTATAATCTGCAAAGATCCCCTTATGCATCGTTGCCTTTGCCTGATAACGTGTTGAAAACAACATTAATAAGGGGCATGAAAGAATAGTGGATTGAAACATTAAACATTATGGGGAAAGGGGATATTTATCAGGAAAGTTTTGCTGACATAATTGATTTATGTATCAGGAGTTCGAGAGGCAGTACACGAATAAAACTAGCAGAACATGATCAATTTGCATGGGAAAACAAAATTTCATTAGAAGGAGTAACACGTGTGGAAATTGGGAATTTATTTGAAAATTTTAAAACTGATATACTAGGAACACTGACTACGCAACTGGACGTTTTGCAGGCTAAGCAGAAACAAATGGAGGCATAACAGAATTTAGCAATCTTCTGCCCCAGGTGCAGGAAGAAGCATATCCATAAGGAGTGCCCACTAGATACAGTTCATACATGCGCCATTTGCACAAGGGATCACTCTACAGAAAATTGTCCCTCATTACCTGGACTAAAAGCGGTATATAAGGAAGCATAAGAAGAACCAAAGGCAGTATATCTACTTAACCAGCGTCGTCAATGGCAGCCGCAACAAACTAGTATGTTTTCAGACCCAGCTTCTTCTTTTCAGTATCCGTAGTACAATACTCAACAGTATAATACATGGAAACATCAGTTTCAACCCCCATTTCCATATTGGTCATCACAGTCGTACCCTTCTGCGAACCCGTGCCTAAATAAGACAAGCCAATCTGGCTGGTCGAATCCTCCTTATCCCCCACCATACTGGCAAAACAACCCATACCCACCACAATGGACTCCCCCCACTTCACAAGGTTCAGTCTGGCAGAATAACTGGCAGAGACCAACACAGCTGCCAGTAGGAAATATTCCTTTCCCTCAACCTACACTGCTAGCTTTACAGCAAAACCCCCAATCTAATCTCAGACCCCAACACCCAGCCCAGCCCAATCCCAATCCAAATAACAGACTAGTCCAAGCACTCCAAATTTTAGAAACACCAGAAGAAGGACCTGATCTGAGGGAGTGCAATGATCTGCAGCTAAGATCTGGGTGTATTATTCAAACAGAGGGAAATAAAACAGTTCAAATTGAAGATCAGTTACCTAGAGAACATCTGTCACAAGAAGAGGATGTAAATAGACAACAAACTCAGAATCAAGCAACTACATCCTCTCCCCCGTTCCCAGAACGTTTAGTTATACCTCGACCTATGCAACAACCTAATTTTGACATTCTGGGAGAATTACAAAATTTGTACATAAAAATCCCATTCCTTCAGGCCATTCAAGACATCCCGATATACGCTAAAACTATTAAGGAATCGTGCATAAAAAGACTGAGAAGGAATGTAATAGATAATCCAAGAGTTCAAGTAGTCGGTACTTTATCTGACCTATTATCAGGAAAGGAAACACCTATTAAGTATGAAGACCTAGGAAACCCAATAGTAACTGTTCAAATTTATGGCCAAACCTTAACTAATGCCTTAGTTGATCTTGGAGCTACAATCAATATATTGACCACTTCCACTTGCCAAAAGCTAGGAATTACATCCGCAGAACCCACTTCAACTTTGCTGGAATTGGCTGATCGATCGGTGGTTAGGCCGAAAGGCATACTGCATGATGTCATGGTCTCAGTTGATTCCTGGGAATACCCAACTGATTTTCTGATAATAAATCCTAAAACCCGACTAGATGGACATCCATTGATCTTAGGAAGACCTTGGCTCGCTACCGCCGATGCCTATATCGGCTGTCGGCAAGGAAACATGATCATAACCAAGGGGGCGGATATCAAGAATTTAGTACTATATCCCCCAGCACAGCCAAGCATCACAATAGTTAAAACTAATAGGCACGCTGTATCATATCTTACTGACAACATTAGATCTCCATTAACTATACAAGAAGCACTAGAGTTCAAAGATCAAACAGAAGATGATGCCATCAACAACTTTATTAGTCAAATTGAACTCACATCTCGTACCCAGTGTCATATGATAAAAACAGGATTTGATAACGAAGTAGAGGAGGAACCTCTGAAAGATGTGCATGACCACACAATCCCTGTCACTTCAGTTGCGCATAGTAAAATTGTGGAAATCGAACCTGGGAAGACCTTAAACATTAACGCCAACCTTACACTGGAACAAGAAACAAAACTCATCGATATTTTAACAAAATATAAAGATGCATTTGCATGGGAATACCCGGATATGAAAGGAATTGATCCTCAATTGTGTACAAACCACATCTACATACAAAATGATGCAAAACCTGTTAGACAGCCTCAGAGAAGACTAAATCCTCATCTAAAAGAAGTAGTAAAAGCTGAGCTCCAAAAACTTTTATATGTTAACTTCATGTACCCTATCTCTGATAGTAAATGGGTCTCCCCGCTTGTGGTGGTACCAAAAAAGAATGGGAAATGGAGAATCTGCGTGGACTACAGAGAACTAAATAAGGCAACGCAGAAAGATCACTTTCCTCTCCCATTCATCGATCAAGTATTGGACACTTTGGCAGGCAAGAATTTTTTTTCTTTTCTTGACGGCTTCAGTGGGTATAACCAAATATAGATTGCCCCTGAAGATCAAGACAAAACTACTTTTACTTGTCCTTGGGGAACATTTGCCTACTGAGTCTTACCTTTTGATTTATGTAATGCCCCAGCCACATTCCAAAGGGCTATCCTTAGCATATTTGCAGATCTAATAAATGAAGGTCTAGAACTATATATGGATGACTTTACTCCATACGGAGAGGAGTTTGATCCAACATTGGAAACACTAGAAAAAGTCCTACAACGTTGTATAGCTACCAGGCTTTGTCTAAGCCATGAAAAATGCTACATGATGATGATAGAAGGACTTATTCTAGGACACTATATTTCAGCAGCCGCCATTCAGGCAGACCCAGCCAAAATCCAAATACTTTTGCTTATTCCTACTCCTACTACTCAAACAGAGGTACGTAGCTTTCTTGGATTCTCTGGTTATTACAGAAGATTTATAGAACATTATTCACGTATTGCTGCACCATTATATGCACTAACTGGTAATATTGATTTCCTTTGGACAGAGAAATGTGAACGTGCTTTCAATGACCTGAAAAAGCTCGTATCTATAGCCCCAGTCCTTCGGGGACCAAATTGGGATTTTCCATTCCAGATATCATCCGATGCCTCAGATACAGCCATTGGAGCAGTCCTTGGCCAGGAGGAGGATAGAAAACCATATGCAATTTATTACATTAGCAAAAATCTATCCCCTGCTGAATTAAATTATACTGTCACTCAAAAAGAATTTCTAACTGTTATACAAGTTATCAATAAATTCAGACATTACATCACTAGATATCTTGCTATCTTGTACACAGATCATTCTGCTATAAAATACTTAGCAAATAATCTTGACACAAATGGCAGAATAACCATATGGCTAATTTTATTGCAGGAGTTTGACATTACAATCAAGGATTGACCCAGCAAAGGAGACCCGGTAGCTGATTTCCTCTCAAGAATGCCAAAACCAGTTGATGTAGCAGCAGTTGAAGATCAGTTTCCAGATGAGCATCTCTTTGTTGTTGCTGTCCAAACACCTTGGTATGCTGATGTTGCCAATTACCTAGCAGTAGGTAAGTTACCAAAACATCTAACCCCTAATGAGCGGAAACAGATTGTCCAGCGAAGTACCAGATTTTCCTGGATTGGGGGCTATTTATTTCACACAGGGGCAGACATGCAAATCAGGAGATGCGTTCGACAAGATGAAATTTTTGATATATTAAAAGCATGCCATGACCAACCATGTGGTGGACATTTTGCTGATCGTAGGACTGCACATAAAGTATTACATACAAGATATTATTGGCCCACAATTTTTAAAGATGCAAAGAAATTTGTCCAAGCATGTGATAGTTGCCAGAGGGCGGGACGCTCTAGTCACTCAAATGAGATTTCTTTGAAACCACAGTTAGTCATCGAACCATTTGAGAGATGGGCCCTTGATTTCGTAGGGCCGATCAACCCACCATCAAACCAGAAAACATACATTCTAGTGGCAACAGAATATGTCACCAAGTGGGTTGAAGCAGAAGCCTTGCCCAGAGCTACAGAAGAATCTGTTATACAGTTCCTGCTCCATCTATTTGTGCGCTATGGCCTCCCTAGAGAGATAATTACAGATGGAAGGCCACAGTTTGCTGGAAACAGAATAGCGACAACACTCAATAATTATCATGTTCAGCATAAAATGACCACCCCATATCACCCACAGGCAAATGGGCAAGTAGAAAGCAACAACAAGATAATAGAAACGATTCTAACAAAAACAGTTGCATCACATAGACGCGATTGGGCTGCCAGACTACCAGAAGCACTGTGGGCTTATAGAACAACATGGAGAAGCACCACTGGCCACTCACCTTACCAGCTAATGTTCGGAAAGCAACCTATCTTTCCTATAGAATTTGAAATCCAGACATTACGAATAGCACAAGAAGTTGGGTTAGACTTAACCGAGGCACAAACTAATCGATTGCAGCAGATTAATGAGCTGGATGAAATTAGGCTCTCTGCACTTCAACAGACTACCCTGATACAGCAGCAGAGAGCTAAATGGCATGATGCTCTCATAAAAAACAGAGTCTTCCATGAAGGAGACTGGGCTCTTTTATATGACTCTAGATTTCAAGACTTCCCCGGGAAACTCCAAACTCTTTGGTTGGGACCATATGAAATTCAGAAAGTGCATGACAATGGTACTCTCACACTAATTACTATTGATGGTTCTAGGTATACCTTTAAGGCGAACGGCCATCGAGTCCGTCTCTATTGCAAACCACTTACTCGGGAGTCCTTCTGCCAACAATTACGCCAAGATTCAGATATGGAGATCTTACGGGAGGAAGACAAGTCTCCTCCACCTGTAACTCACTAAGAAGTTTACTCTTTACAATTTGTATATAACTGTTTGAATCATATTTTTTTTTACAACATATTTTGGTTTTTGCTGTTCCTTTTCTAAAAGGAACAACACTTTTGATTTTTGTTGTTCCTTTTCCAAAAGGAACAATGCTTTTCATTTTTGTTGTTCCTTTTCCAAAAGGAACAACACTTGTGACTTTTACTATTCCTTTTCCAAAAGGAACATCATTTTTTATTTTTACTGTTCCTTTTCCAAAAGGAACAGCACTTGTGATTTTTGTTGTTCCTTTTCCAAAAGGAACAACATTTTTGATTTTTGTTGTGCCTTTTCCAAAAGGAACAGCACTTGTGATTTTTGTTGTTCCTTTTCCAAAAGGAACGACACTTGTGATTTTTGTTGTTCCTTTTCCAAAAGGAACAACACTTGTGATTTTTACTATTCCTTTTCCAAAAGGAACAACACTTGTGATTTTTGCTGTTCCTTTTTTGAAAGGAACAACACTTGTGATTTTTGTTGTTCCTTTTTCAAAAGGAACAACACTTTTGATTTTTGCTATTCCTTTTCCAAAAGGAACAGCACTTGAGTGTTTTTGCTGTTCCTTTCTCAAAAAGAACAACATTTGTGTGTTTTTTCTGTCTCCGAAAGAAAAGCATTGTTTGATTTCTACCGGCCTTTTTCCAAAGGAACGGCACTTGTTTGATTTTGCTGAACAGCACCGTTGATTTCCACTGATCCTTTCCCCAAACAAACAGCTATTCTTGTGCCCTTCCTTGAAACAGTACTACTCATATGATTTAAAACAACTTGTTCTGTCTTAACGACGTTGAGTGCCAATGCTCTTTTGAGCCTTTTTGAATACAGCTATCTACTTATGTGATGGAAGCAAAAACACAGTATACGAAAATCAGTAAATCATAAATCGCTATCTTTATAAGTAACTACCTTGAATTGGTGAAAGAACGTAGGGAAAAGATATGCTTATTTATCACCTTTGGTTGCCATTGTTCTACTAACTCTTTTCTGATTGGTTATCTCTATCATGCTGATCCCTTTTACCACTTTGATTATCATTCGGCAATAAGAGCAAAAGGTCTATACCCTCCTATTGGGATATTAAGACTTCTTCCACCATTCCTACTCTTAAGGAGTGTGGAGCCACCCTTTGTGTATAAACAGGAAAGACTCTCTATTAAAAGCAAGAAAAAAGAAGCAAACAAAGCAGTTTTTTTTGTCAAATTGCAGGATAGGGAGTCTCATTATGAGCTGGCCTACCATGATCATCAGGAAGGAAGCGAAGTGGCATTCCCACTAGGGCCACCACACCCGGGAAATGGTCCAAAAGGTATATCAAAATAAATAACCCTTGGAACAGGAGGTCTCACCACGAGCTGACCTACCCACTATTCACTCCTTCCTCGTGAATGGCACTATGACTAACTTGTTACCAAGCCTGCATAGTGGCCTACAGTTTTGACATTATTTAACATTTCCTCACATATACAAAGGACTATGGTTCCCAGGGTGAAATAAACAACTCTGCCAAGGTTATGGACACCTATCGGCAGCAGAGCTCTGTTAATGGTATTGAAGTCGTAACCTTTACACCAATGGGTAAGGAGATTATATCCTTTTGTTTATTATAACGTGATAATTAATTTAATTACCCAACCATATAGCACATCACTATCTATTACTGCCAATCATTACGGAGCTAGTGACAGTGACCGCATGAGAATCGCTAATTATGGAAAATGTCTTATCCCCGAACTTCCATCAACTCACCGCAGTCACTTACGTATTAAAAGCGATCTAACTTTCTACCTCGATTTCAGTAATACATTGTTTTTGCGGACATGGCATATTTTCATAAGCTGTTTCATAAAGGCCTCGCAACAGAGCAGATGTTTCTCCTTTATTTGACGACTGGGATAGCCTATCATATTGCGGGGGGGGAGGTAACCTCATCATTCCCCATAACACGTGTTAGCCCGTTATTCAAGAAGATCTTGTACTCGAGCACAACACGGCTCAATGGTATGATCATTTGCCATTTTTGTTTTCTTCTGCATGAGTTGCTATTCGAAGCTATTTCCATTGCATACGCCGTTGCATTTGAATTTGAACGAGAAATACGCCACCAGCTTCGCTGCGTCTCAACGAACAGCTGTTGTTACTTTGAGAATTTGCAAGTGAAGCTATGGGAGGAAGGTCAGTCCGCCGAGAACCACAAACATTAACTGTTTCGGCTGCAGCCTGAAGAATCCTAAAGAGAACAGGATGGTTGACCTATCTCAACAGCCTAAAGGAGTCTAATGAAACTGTAGCAAAGGAATTTTTACAGAACCTACAGGAAGAATACTCCACAATAAGAGGAAAGCGAAAAGAGGTCACTGATGACATAATAGCAAAAGTCACAGGACTACCGGCCACGGGACCAGTATGGACAATAAAGAAGGAAAGGCTGTAGAAGATCGTTGAAATATTTCAGGATGAGGGCCAGAGTTTGACAGTCCGAGGAAAAGGGGTGCTACCAGCAATGCTAGGAGAACCATGGGTGGAATTGGCGAAAATTATCTAGAGCTACATTACTTGCGAGGGAAGAAAAGATGTGGTAAGACCATGACATCTGAAACTCCTAGCTGTCTTAAAACAAAAATGTTCTATGAATTTACCTACATTGCTAAATTTTCTATTGCATGATGTGGCACAAAGTATGAAAAAGGCACGGCACATAGAATCTGTGGTTAGCCACCACAGATTAATTCGCTTGATAGTGAATCATAGTCTCACCCAGCAGCAGAGCAGCTGGGAAGAACTAATCGACATTATCAATAAAGGGACGGCCACATCTGGACACCCGGAAAAATGAAAGCAAATTGATAGTACACCCCGACATCCAAAGAAATGAAAGAAGGACGCTTGCACAGAAGTGCAAGCTGAAAAACGAGCTGAAAAACAAGTTGAGAAACAAGCTGAAAAGCAACTTGAAAAACGACCTGAAAAGCGGAAGCATGACACAGTACATCTGAACAACCAGAAAAACGTAGAAATTCGGCAAGGCTTACAGGGTTACAAGAAGAGCTGAAGAAACCCCGGGCTCCTACGAGCCAAGCAATAGAGATCATAGATGAGCAGTCTGTCGAGGCAGAAACAAAAGAGGAGGACGTCAAAGGGGAAGAACAGTCAGCAGAAATAGAAACAGAAGAAGAAAAGATAGAGCAATCTATAGAAGGAGAAGAAGAACAGGATGAGCAGACTGAAGAAGTTGAGCAGCTCGAGTAGGAGGAAAGAATGGAACAGCAGGGAGGGAGCCTAGTACAGGATCCGTTAGGGGAAAACGAATTGGCCAATATTTTGGCCAATATGGGCGAGTATGGCCAACCCCTGAGTCCATCCAACCTCCAGGTCGAAGAAGAAACCCAGTAGAAAGATGCACCCAAGGAAGTGCATATAGAAGAAGCAGAGGTAGAAAATTCACCCGTTCATGATGAGAAGGTAACAGAAAATGTTAAGAAGGAACAGCCCGTTCCTAGTCAAAAGGCACCAGAGGAAAGTCCATAGGAAATAAGGGCAAAAGAGGAATTGGCCCAAGAAACAACAGAGCCGAGCAAGGTTCTTACCCCGGAACAACCACCTCAAGAAGAAAATTAGGAAATTAGCCATAGTCTAACCCACAGCAAACAGTCTGTTGTTCTTTCTGAGAAGTTGATGGAAATAAGGGAATTACAAAAGGAAAATGGGACACTGTTAAACGTAATAGTCAGGCTTCACCAGCAGATTAGGCTTCTAAAAGCAAGGCAAAGAGGGGAAGGGACCTCAAAAAGAAAAGGTTCGGCCACACCAATAAGACCCCGTAAGAACAGGAGGCGAAGGACCGAGAGTCGTTCCACTACTAAAAACCCTAATAGAAGCCAAACTGTTGTTCCTAATGAAGCAGAAAGACAAACTATTGTTCCAATTGAAACAGAAGGACAAACTGCTGTCCCTTTTGAAAAGGAACAGCGATGGGCTAGAATTCGTGTTAAAATCGAAAAAGATGATAAGATGGTTCAGACGGAGGCACCACCTTCGGGAGTAATAAGGGTTATGAATTCAAAGCAGTGTAATGAAAAAGTCCAAGTAAAGCTCCCAGCCTCCACGGATGCATGGAAAAAGGACCCAAAAACAAGAACCCTTCACCATCATTTGAAGTAGGCCCAGCAAGAAGCAGAAAAGCTCAGGGAGCAAACAGTCCCCCGCGAAAAATATGAGGAATTATAGCACCAGTTAAGGAACGTCAACCTGTCTGAAAGCCAAGCCTTCGAAGGATGGCGAAAGGAGCAAGAGAAAGTTGCCAAGGTAACCAGTAGATTAGATGTAGTTATTAAGCAAATGGATACCTTGTGTGCTTTATAAAATGATGTCCTAGCATGTAGAGCCCCTGCCAAAAGCTATGCCCTGTTTCTAATGGAAAGGTACTTACAATTCAAAATAAGGCCGTTAGGGAAGGTGCTCCCATAGAAATTAACACTGTAAATGATTTTATAAATTGCTATAAGAATTATGGGGTAAAAGTACAAAGGTTATTGTCTGAATTTTACCTGCATAACCTTGTACTAGAACAAGAGACCGAGCTGAACCCTGGCCCTTTTGTTGGAGATATTCAATTACAAGCATTCATTTCATTTGCAGTTAATTAAATTAAATGGCTTAAAGCCTACAATGCATTTCAGAGACAAGAAAACGGATTAGATCTATGGGTAAGAGTTGAGCCTAGATACCCAGAACAGTTATGGAGAAGTCATAGAAATCTCATGAGGACTCCAGGGGTGATTGAAGCACTAGAACCCATGCATGAAGCAATCATTCGGCAAGGGCTTGAGTTCTTTGCTTCTATTAAAGACCCTGCCATTGAAGCAGCTAAATTTCGATATCAAGTATCTAATCCGAACATTCAGCTCAGAGAGCCATTTAAGTATGAAAATTTCAAGCTTGTTGCTAACCGATTCCCCCTCTATGGCGAACTTGTTTTGAGGGCAGGGCCATCCTGGTTAGGATATAGGTTCCGGAGTCCAATCATTTGGCATCCTGCACCCTGATACCAAGCCCTATATGAGATGCCCGAGGGCCAGACAAGCCATTTCTTTGATCATCTAGTTTCACATCATGGGTGTGGGCCCCCACATGAGATTCCATCTCCAGCCTACTCCCTCACCGCTCTGCATGTCAACTACAATCTTTTCATGAGGCCATGAAAAAGGGTAAGCTGGGGGGTGTGTGGAGTACCAAGGAAGGTATGTTTCGATGGTCATTTTGGTATCTTTTCATTAGAACTCAAAAGCCTTTTGCATGGGAAATTTAGATAATGACAAGGATTTATAATGAAACACGAGAGATTAATGAGAAACACTGATAATCGTCATTTCTATGTGCAGGAGGGAGGAAAAGCGGAAGGTGGCCATTCCAAAAGTAAAGATAAGGATGAGCTAACTGTTGTCCCTTTGACGGGAGACTGGAAGCAAACCAGATCAAAACGGATCAACCCAAGAAAGGACGCGGAGATACCAGCACGGAGCAGAAAAGGGAAGAAGTGACGCAGTATTAATGATTCTGCGAATCCCTCAGGATCTTAGATCCTGAGGGATCGCTATTTTATCTATTTTATGTATCTAGATGTCTCTGTCATCTTCCTTATAAAAGGGATAGCACTGTTGGCTACAAGAGAGGAATTTTTATGTAATTTCTTTTAAGGAAGATCAAGACTATGATCTTTATGTTATGTTGAAGACTTGAGTTCCTATAATTTTATTGCATGCTTTAATACAGACTTGTTCACTATTTTATCTTTGAGCCTAGATCTATCTTAAGCGGTGTACCCCTGGAGGCTAAGGGCCCGGCCCTGGAGGACACTTTCTCTTGTACCATTACGCGTGGTTTCCGTGTGGTTTGTGCATAGACGTAATCTGGTAATCTGTTGTGTTTTAAGAATATTCTATTACATGCTCTGTTATGATTAACTCGTCTCATGTTCCTGAACTTTATATTGATGCTGCGTCATTTTACCAATTCTTTGAGTATTCATTAATCTCTACAGGATACTGTCACTCTATTACAGAATTCATCACGATTGTGTTTAGCATTATAACAAGTTACCTTGAAAGGTCTGTTTCACATGATTATTGAATGTCACTGTTCTTCATTGTGAGATGCAATCGTATGTGTTTTAACAGAAGCATATTAAGTATGTTGTGTTTCTAAGGTTTTGTTCGATAGTGTTGTTCCATCATATAAGATTGAAGGATTGATGTTTTGATTGGAGTGATTAAATAGAATTACAGCTTAAGGAACTTGGTCATTGCTTATTTCGACTGGTGTTCTATTTCTGAATTGTTGTTCCATTTATTGGTGTTCCATTTATTTGTTGTTCCATTTATTTGTTGTTCCATTTTCAATTGTTGTTCCATTTCCAAATTGCTAATTTGCTATTTCTTAAGGATAGTCTCAGGCTGTAGTGGGCCTCAGCCTCTGCTACTTGGCTCCCAAACCTCTGATCTACTCCCATCAGCTATGAAAGGGATGTGTTATTGCTACCAAGCCCTTGGCTGATGTGCTGTTCCATTTCATTGCTATTTCCTTTACTAGTTGTTTCATTTCTATTCATTAAGAAAGGTCTCAGGCTGTAGCGAGCCTAACATCTGCTATTTGGCTCCCAGACCTCCGATCCATTCTCATCAGTTATGGAAAGGATGGGTTATTGCTATCGAACCTTTGGCTGATGCAATGCTTGGTGTGATTTGGTATTTTGAAATAGTTAAGTTGTAGAGTTGCATTAACGTACTTTTGTAGCTTTTAAAATACCTGTACTACAAGCATTACTCTGGCAAGTGCTAAGCCTTAGACTGAGACACTCTTTGAAATAACCAGACATTCCCGGATTGATATATTAATGTGAGGTAACTAGAGGTGAAAGAGACCCTTTTTATAGCTCTACAGTTATCCTTCTCAAGCTTGACAAAAATAAAGAGGTACTGGTCAGCAATGACTTGGGAAAACTGGGAAGAAAACAAGAAGAAGCTTTATTGGTAGCAAGTCGCTCTTGAACATGATACTTTCCTTCTGCATCCATGCCGGGTTGGGTTGTTCCGTCCACTGGTCCTCACCATTGGTTCACACCATCAATCTCTGGGGTTAAGGCTACCAATCCATCGTTAGTGCTGATATGTTCAAGAGAAGTCATTCAGACAATTCACCTGAGTCTCACCCACTGCAATTCACTCATGCTTCATTGCTTCATGACCACCACCCTGAACCCTCATATCATCAGTTTGTTTTCACCTCCAAAATCATTTGCTTCATTCTGTGTCGTTGATGTGGGATTCATTAAGGCCCTCCTGTGACGGGTCGCTTCTTGTTGACATCAGCTCATTATCCAAGAAGTTGACTAAGGAACAACCCTTTCAATAGTTTGAAGCTTGCATGCCTCAATGGCAAGTTTCTCACTTTCGGCGACAGGTTTACATCAATGACCTTCGACTGAGAGATTTTGCGTGGTGTTCGATGCCAATTCCCTTTTTCACACCACGTAGATTGTACTGTAGTACCTTGAGGGTCATTGTCATTATTGATGATTCCTCTCGCGCCTGTTAACAGCTTACATCATTGGCTGGAAATCAGGCGATGTTTTTCCATGTTCGACTCCAAAAACATTTTTCACATGGATCGACTTGTAATCTGAGTGAAGATTGGCTGATTTTGAAGACCCCGGATCTAGTTTCATCCATCTAGGCTGCGATATATTCAGGAATATAAAAACAACTAGTGTACATCATTGCCGAACAGATGATCATCCAAATCAAAGGATGATGTGTCCATATCATCAGTATGTCACACAGACGATCGTCTGTCCTATGTACATGAAAATGAGTTTATAAAGCTGAGCATGGGAATGCCCGCCATAGCTAGATTAGGAAAAAATGTTGTCATATAATGTATTGTATTGTATCTTATTACAAGTCACCTCCTAGCTCAGAAAAACTTTAGATCCTCATTGTAAAGCATTTCACCCAACATAAAAAACGATTAACGACCTCATGCTTTAGGGGGCAATTGTTATAGACATTTTTGGGCACTGCAACCCCAATCACTAATGTCCATAAACTGAGGGCTCTTAAGTCCCTAAAAGGGTTGCTTCACTGCCTAAAGGAACAAGGTAAATTGATTACATCATCTCCCATAAGTTCTCCACTGAAAACTTATCATAAATGGTCAAAACTGGACCATACTGAAAGCTCCATGCAAGGGGTGCGATGCATATCACCTTCCCAATGTACAGGGTGCGATGCATACTATTTTGCTCCTCTGTAGGGTGCGATGGTCGGGAATGGACAAATGGTAGGGACCAAAATACGAGGTGGAAGATCATGGAATCTTCCAGAAGCTTCCCCTCTGACACTTGCCACTCCATTTTCGACCAGGGATGAGTAAGAGATCTTCATTCTCCAATTGGAAGCAGGAACTATCAGAGAGAAGACACTAATCAAGATCCCAAAAGATGACTCACCTATCTGTAATCATCTATATATGGATCCCTCATCACAGAGATCTGGAGGCTGATTTGTAATCTATAGAGAAGTTTGTCAGTATTCTTGGTGTACATTCACAGTGTTGGGTGATTTTGCTTTGCTTGAGGTGAAAGAAGGGGCTTCTAGCTGGAGGATGATCTGGGTCAGAGTTGCTCATGGTTGTAATCCTCTTGCTACTTTTATCTGAATAAATCTATTCTTGTTTCCTTCCATATCCTGGTGTATTTGTTATGCTTGTATATGGTTAATGTACATCTGATCCTACATTATTTGTGAATTTAGATCCTTGCTTCTTGCATAGTAGTATGTTGTTGTGATTCTACAGGTCCCTTTTGCTGAGCAGACAAAGAGTAAGCAGCAAAAATCTATCAAGAAGGAGAGGGAATCGAGCACAAGACTCAGGTTGGCCCTCTTGGTTCTCCTCTCATCTATTTTCATAAAAGGAATCAACAGAAGACTTCGATTGTTTGTTTCTAAGATAGCCACACATCTTAGTGGGAATAGCAGCATCCGTGTGGACACTATTCCCGTATAGCACAAATGCATCCAAAAATTTACCAACGTCAGTTAAACCGTCATAATAAGGTAGACTTCTTACCTCCGATGATACATAGTGCAACGATTTGGTCATCATGTTACAGCATAGCGTAGACACTCCATGCAATCAATTATGTCGGTGTTCCAATTCCTCATCTGAATCTGATGTGCAGGAGCTTTCACGGTCCCATGCAATACATCCATCAAATGTCAGATTCACCCAATCTTGATCTCGCATCGTTATCTTGTAAATTTGGTCCAAATCATCATCACTTTCATATTTGTGGACCCATTCAATATAGAGCGGTCCTTTTACAGGGTCCAGAGGTTTTACATCATCCACTTCTTCAAATTGATCACCCCATTCATGACAATAGCCCAATCGATCCCAAGGAGCGTAGGCTTTGGATTGTTGTCATTGGCAATCTGTGTTACCTTGAAATCAACCAATGCACTCACACTTTCAATATCTACTGTCACTCCCTGCAATCTTCCCATGGGGGTAATCTCTTGCTGATTAACCACACTCAATTGAATAGGAGACTATTGTAGCGCAAGTCGACCCATTATCTCCCATTTCTATTTTTGGCAAAACATTCGCATCTAACCCAAGATCCAGAACAACTTGGTCCATTTCATACTCTCCTATATGTGCAGTGAGCCTCATCTCAAGCACTATTCTTGCCTTATGTTTACCAATTTTCTTGACCACGCACAGTCCCTTAGGAGTATTTGCTTTACCATCGCATTTATTGATCAACTCCTTTAATCCTTTTATGGCCTTGCGATCGTGTAGCATCTTCATATAGGTCTCTAGAAAGGTAGTAAGCATGGATGGGTCCATTTCTTCAGACTGCTTATCCATACTTCCTGAGGTAGAAGCCTCAGCGAATCTTTTCTTCACTTCCATGAAGGTCTCTTTTGCGCGTTCTAAATCAAATCCAACCTCCTTCTCTGGAGCTTTGCAGACCCATTCACTTTCTTCAAGCTACTTTCCCTTATATTTGCAAGTGGTCATTCCACTTCGCAACACAATATTCACATTAGGATCCTCTTCATGGGGTTCAACCCTCATCATCTACAGGTTCTGGGTAGGTTGCTCAGGCTGTGTCCCTCTTTTGCGCATCTTAGCTATTAATACAGGGAAGTCTTCTATCATGTAATCAAATTGAGTATAGTATCGGCACGACGGTGCATTGGGTTCATGCATTCTTGCGCATAGTGACCTAGTCCCCCACAATTATAGAAAATAACTTGTCCTGGACCTCATGCAGGTCCTCCTCCACCTCAGCCTCACCCGCACCCCTGATATCGTCCTCGCACTCCCCCAGCCCCTTTATATGGAGGTATAGTTTTTGTATGCATTCGCTACATAGCCATTCTCTCCATCATTAACTCGTAACTATGGAAATTGTGCTCCTTGTGACCTACTGATTTGCAAAAGCTGCAGAAAAGTTTTTGTGGTGTCTGTACAAATTTTTGCAGCAAGTGGCAATTATCTGTTGCATGTTTTCTAGCTACCTGACAAAAAGCACACCACAGTGCGGGCCCCATACTTGGCCCTACTTGAGCTTTCGAATTCAGAGGCATCGGCCCTCCTCCTACAACATAATTCATGAAGTCAGGGCAAAGATCCTTATCATGCCCCTGACTCTTACATTTCAAACACCAAATTTCTTCACGCACTTCTGGACGAGCTACTCTATCCTTCTTCAGACTTTGGAATTCTAGGCAAAGGTTATGCAACTCCACACGAATCTACTAAACTTCCAAAGTAGCATCTTGAATTGGTGTCTCGTGCAATCTCATCGCAATCTCTAGGGCCTCCGCCTGGGTCCCAATATTTTTTTATGATAAAGAAACCCTTAGATGAGGCAAGAGAGAAACCACAAACCATTCATGGTGCTGCCCATCCATAAGATTCATGTTAGATTTGTGGATCTTTCACTTCAATCTCTGATGCAGCTCCTAGGGTGTCTCACCGGGCTTCATCATGATATCCTTGAATCTAACAATTGATTGCGCTTCAGACTTGGGTCTACTAAATTCCTTATTTAGCACAGCCTAAATATCTCCCAATGCAGTCATTGGGTTATCAGTGCAGCACTTAATGTACCACATTAGCGCGCATTCCTACAAATAAGTAACCAACATTTCTTTCTTCATCTGATCATCTGTAATTGTCTGGGCTTTCCACACAACCTTCTTGATGAACCAAAACTGGTATGAGTCCTCATTTCCCAAGCCCTTGAAAATGAGAAAATTCATTGTATTCACCATATTGAATGGTGGTGGTGGTGGTGGTGGTGTGGATGAAGGTGTATGTGGTGAAGGTGAAGATGGAGGTGGTGTGGGTGGGTGAGGTATTCAGGGAAACCCTCTCCTGATCTCAAAATGGGGCGCTAAAGGCTTATTGTCAAGCTTACAAGAACCTCTCCCACTTCCAAAGCTTAAATATTACCAAGACCTTATGATTAACCAATTGTGGAATTAATAATGCTTGAAAATAGGTGTATGCTTGTGTTTGTTTTAAACTATTAATGTGCTTCAAGTATATTTGCTTGAACTGATATGAAACATATAACAGCAAATAAAGTAGCAAATGCAATCACACATAACCGCAATATAATATGGAATTCACCCAAAAATCTTGGGCTACATCTCCTTGAGCTCTAATCAACTTGACTAGGCTCTCTGGGATTATGGCAAAGTCATTTTACAATCTCCATGCTCAACTCCACTTGTTTACACTGAACACAATGGGCTTAGAACACCATCTTATCCCTGACTCTGAAGCTCTCTAGCTTTCTAGCTTTGGCTCTCACTCTGGGCTCTGGGCTCTGGCTCTGGCTCTTGGCTTTGGTTCATGGCTCTAGCTCTTAGCTCTGGCTCTGGCTCTCAGCACTGGCTCTGGCTCTCAGCTCTTGGCTCTGGCTCTGTGAGCTATCATCAGTTCGCTCAACCTCCAAGCGACTATCTCAACAACTTTCAGCTCTCTAGTTTTTCGCTCGACCTCCAAGCGACTCCAAAAACTCCCTCAGCTGCCTGCGCTTCCTACTGTACCTACTCTACCCCTCAATCTTGCTCTCTAGCTTCTTTGAGGCATTCTTCCGGCTTTGCAGCTTCCTGTCCGTTTCTCTACATATAGTCATCCCTCTATCTCTTCATCTGGCCATCTGGCTTCTGGCTCTATGGCTCTGTGCGCATCATTGTTTACAAAATGCCCACTTGCCATGTGGCACAATGATCAGGGACTGTTACAAAGGAATCAGGCCCTTTCTTCAGGCAAAAACCCGAAAATGGAACAAAATTTCAATACACAGAGTTTTACCGAAAATACACTATCAGGCATGAGATCCAGACATCAAACATTATGAAATCACCCCTATAAACCCTATCAGGTCTGCCCTTTTATGGATATTGCAAGCCCATCGTTGATCTGCGTGATCTCCAATCCAACGGCTGACAACCATTTCGGGTGGCTTATGCGCACGAAGATTACCCACCCAAAAAGGTGGTTTTCTCTCTCATGTGCCATGCCACGTGTCAGCCAGTCTATGGGTTCAGGCGGAGCCCATCCAATACCACTTACCCCTAAGGTCTGCCCAAAATCTCGCTTACCATGAAACTCAAATAACCCAAAGCCACATCTATAAACCTTTTAGGTCCATCTTTATTGCTTTGGGTCATTTCCTTTGTATTTCGGTTTTATAGTGGAAATGCACTAATACACAGAAAATCCAAAAAACCCAGATTTCAAATTTTATTCAATTGGTCTTATAATTCCCATCAGGTCCGGCCCTTATCGGCTTATCACAAGTTGCGTGCCCAATGGCCCTTTATATCGTGGATCACCGATCACCCGATCGCTGATCGCCGATATCGGCGTATCGCTATCGGCATATCACAAGTGCAACAACCCTGTGGGTTCCTTCCTTTGGCCGTGTCGATCGTTGATTATCACAATCGCATAATCGCTCTACCTGGGGTCCCGATATTGGACTAAGGCCTACCTCCAATGTGATAAGTCAGAGGTCGCAGTCGGGGGTTCCTTCTGCCCTTGCCTTAAGTCCTCCACTTAACCCTTCCGATGCAATTTTCCTTTATAAGGCCTTTAGCCCATTTTTACAAGAAATGCCTCCTTTTCCAAAGGACAAAGGCAATATTCTTTTTGCAATAACTTCTTCATCCAAAGTCCATTTTAGCCCATAATATCAAGTTGTAGTAGATTCAAAATGAAAATATCTATGCAATGGGACTATTTCTAAGAGCATCCTTGGACTTTCATTCTCCTCTGTGAGGAACACTTCAGACTTAGAAGTCTATCCAAGATCCATTTTGGATCACGCCTTCCCACTAAAAGAACTTTTTGTCTCCAAAAGACTAACATACTAATTTGAATAGTGAATGAGAGTAACTCACCCTCTTCTTTCAGCCTCCATACACTTGCCTTGCATAGTGCCTCTGAACCAAAGCCTTTGACCACTCTCCTTCCTGGATGTGTTGGCCCTCTTGGGACGAACTATTTTCCTCCTTAACTTCATGCAGAACTCCTGCTGAGATGGTCACAGAGGGTAGCTTGAACTTATCTGCCTTGATCATTGATCCAAGGTGGCTCAAACAAATGTGAAGTTACATCTGCTTCACAATATTTTCATTTGTACCTATTTGACAAGTTGTCAACAACAACTGTTAACAACAATAGAAATACAGACAACAACTGGATAGCCTAAACTCCTGCTTCAACAAAAGAAATAGATTTTCACATCTTGTGAACACCTCCATGTCTTACATCTACATACAAATGATGGACTAGATAACAAGCCCACAAAACATTCCTTTAAAATAAATGACCCTTCAAGTCAAGCATGTAGAAAAAGACCTCTAGGACTCTTTTTCAAAAGATGAAAAACTTCATCATTATCTCCATCTTGGAGACCAAGTTAACTTCTCCCAAGTCAAAATTGCATCACATGCATGTCAAAGCAATCAACCCTGCAAGTTAATTACACATACATGTTCAAATACAAGGAAATCATCAACATCTCTGTGTTCATGCACATCATTCTCATGCATCCATTTCATCCTTCAACTTTCGCTTAAGCACACTGTACTGTCAAAGCTGAAATGAACATAATGTTGCAGCAACAAAATGAGTCTCCTACTCAACTTTTCCATTCACCTTCTTGGTAAAATCCCACAACATGCATTCCATTAACAAAGAAATGCACATAGATGCATCAAATCAAAAGACATGCAATCTTTAATTGGATAAGAACTCTAACCATTTCTTACTAATCCATTTCAAAGGTCTTTCCTTTGTCTGCAGATTAGCATCAACATCTGAATCATCCTGAAACACATCAATCATGGAAACTTCCTTTCCATTTCTACCATTTTCTCTTTCCACCTTCTTCAAGTTTCATGGAAGCATTGTTGGATTTAGAGTCCAACATTTTGCACCAAGATGTCCTTGCTTATGGCAGTAAGTGCAACACATGTGCATCCTCTTGACAGCATGACTTGCCTTGTCCAATGGACCTTTGGCTTCTTGCTTCCTTTCCTTCAAAAGTTTCTTGTATGTGGACATTCTCTTCCAACATCTAGAAACATTATGGTTATCCAAACCACAAAAGGAACATGCAATTATTTTCCCATACTTATATGGAAATTTGTCGTTCTTAACATAATCAAAAGGAATATGTTTATAACCAGATCTATACCTTTCTTTTTCACCTTTATTGCCTTCATGAGGAGGTGAATCAAATGAAGAAGTAGCTCCCTTTGGAACACCATCAATCTCTTCAAGGTTGTTAGAGTTTCGAAAACTCTCTATTTCAAGTGTGTGCTTCTGAACACCTGCATCCTGCAAATTATGTTTCAAGCTATTGCATTCCTCCTGAATACATTCTTCACACTCTTGAGGTAGAAGACCTGAAATTCAACTCCTTCTTGGAGATGTTTCAATGGCCTTCATGGCAGCTTTGGAACTATCTCCATAAGACTGTCCATAGCCAAGACCCAAATACTTAGGCCTTTCCTCAACTATTATTGGCTCAACAATACCTTGTGCATGTTTTCCCAAGCCATTTCCTTCATAGCCCATCTTGGACATTAGCTTGGTACCTATGCCTTTTGTATGTTTTTCAAAAGAACCAATACAAGCATTCTTAGAAGAATTTGAAGACAAACAGGAATGGTTTACCTCTTCTTCAAGCTGATACCTGACTAAGGATTCTTTGGCAACAAAGAGCTATGACTCCAACTCATGCATCCTTTCCAGGTTCATATTTGCAATATGAAGTTGCCTCTCCATTTCTTGCAATTTTTTAGAAAGCAACCGCTTCACTTCCTACACGGAATTCAACTGCTCTCTAAGTTTGTTGCTCTTCCTTCCATCCTCATACATTTCTCTCACCATATCCATCATGGTGGACAAGTCTTGCTTTATGTATTCATCAAAGACTCTTGTGAAGAAAGAAGAATTTGAGGACTCACCTAGAAGTTGTTATTATGTCAATGAACAAAAGAACTTCAAATAAGATTAATAAAGAGCTTATCCAAGAAACCTTTTGCAACAAACCTCTTGTGCTTCAAGGATTGCTTTGAGGTCCTTTGGGATAAGAAGAATTCCTTTAGCCCTTCTTCCTTCTTTTCC